>CM041778.1:77283185-77391116 GCA_023374045.1 Limonium bicolor | reverse complement strand
AAGTTGAAAGCTGTGGGATTGCAGCTCTTCAGGTGGAGGTTGGTAAAATTGCTGAGAATCCCCCGTCGCAAGCTAATATGCGAACCTGGAAGGCTTGGAATCGTGAACTGGATTGTCTGTTGCTCAAGGAGGAAATGCGTTGGCTCAGCGATCCTGAAAACTTTGGTTGCATGAAGGTGATAGAAACACTGCTTATTCTTTCGAAGAGCGCAATCTAGACGATGGAAGAATACCATATACGAGTTGGTTGACTATAATGGAGTTTGTGCTTCTAATTAAGAGGGATTGAGGAAATTGCTTGATGTTACTTTAATAATTTGCTTACTTCTGCAGTACCCCATCTAAAACTCCACTTGTTTGCTTGTGTAACGCATCGTGTACCCAAGGAGCAGTATGACCTACTAGGCCTACCTTACACTGCGCTTTGTGAGATGCATCCTAACAAGACACTAGAGATGGATGGAATTAATGGTGTATTTTTAAAAGCATATTGGGACGTTATTGGTTCATATTTTATTAATGATGCTTTGAGTATGCTATATACGAATGCTATACCTCGTGGAGTAAATCATACGCATATAGTGTTGGTTCCTAAAAAACTGGGAGCCCACACCATGAATGATATCGCCCCATATCTCTTTGTAACACTCTCTAAAGGGTTATTTCTCGTGTTCTTATGAATCGAGCTCACATGATTATGAGTTGTCATTTCTGAAGATCAAGGTGCTTTAGTCTCTAGTAGACTTATCTTTTACAATGTTATTGTTGCTCATGAACTTCTTCATCTTACGAGAACTTCCAAGGCCTCAATGAGGGGTTATTTTGCACTAAAGTTAGACATGGTGAAGGCTTTTAATCGGGTTGAATGGGCCTTTGTTATGGGATTCTTGCGTTGTATTGGCTTTCATGAGAATTGGATTAGAGTTGTGCAAAAAATGTCTCACTACAGTATTCAGCTGTTTTAATTAATGGAAATCCTAGTCTGACTGTTTATACACAGTGGGGGCTAATACAAGGGGATCAATTGTCATCATTCTTGTTTGTCTGTTGTATGGAAGCTCTTTCACCAAGTTTGTGTACTACAACCTTCTCTAGAGTTGTCAAAGGCATCACATGTCGAGGATTAACACTAATATCACGAGTCTTTTTTTATTACTGATGACTAAGTTTATTTTGGAAGGGCAAATGAGTCAATGCTTTGCGCATATGGAACCTGATCAAGAAGTTCAGGGATGCTTTAGGGCAATGCATTAACGTTATAAAATCGAAGTTAATGTTTTATGCGGTGTTTTTTGGTGTTCAACAATCCTAGGTTTCAGGAGTTTTAGGAGTCCAGAAGGCTGAGTTAGGCCTATAGCTGGGGTTTCCTAGTCATGATGGGCACCACTGAAACCAGATCTTTGGGTATCTTTAATACAAATACACGAGCTTGTCCATAGTTGGCAATGCATGATGTCCCATGCAGGTAACGGCATCTTAATTAAGTCTATTTTGTAGGTTGTCCCTTATTACGTTATGGGGGATTTTGGTGGTTTGGCTCTCTCTTGCGTAGGGGAATTTGTTGGAGAAATCGGGATACGTTGTGCAAGAGTCTTGATGATGGTAGACTGGGTTTCGTGATTTGAGGAACTTTAATTATGCACTTCTGGCTAGGCAGTGTTGGTGGATTATGCAACAACCACATCTCCTAGCTGTCCAGCTGCTCAAAGTGAGATATTTTGCTAACTCAACCCTTCTCAATTCATAATTAAGGGCTAGGCCAAGCCCAGTGTGGCGTCCCTCTTGAGTTCTTTATATTTGTTGAAGGCATACGCAAGAGGGTGGTAGGTGATGGATCAACAATTCATATAACAGATAAGTGGTTTTTGAGTAAGAAAGGTGGGAAACCACGCATGGGAGTGGTCTTTTCCACAAAACGTACGGGAACTCGGGCAAGTTTCTTCGTTCATATCATCACAATATCCTTAAGTAATATGATCCTTCATGATGGATGGTGCTGAGGAGAAATGAAAGGCGGCAACTTCTTTGTCAAGTCTACCTATCCCCCAGCTTCTACATTTACTACTAAAAGAGAACCATCAACTTCAGCTAGGAACTGGATTGGGAAGGCGATGCAGCGCATCAGGAAATGTCATCTTCCACCAAGAGTCCGTCTGTTTTCATGGAAACTATTGCAGGGTATTGTTCCATGTCAAACCTTGATTAACACTCGATGTTAAGGCTCTATTGTGGAGTGGTTCTCATTTTGTGCTGGATACGAGAATATGTCTCATGTGTTCTTGCATTGCCTGATAGTTAGAAGGTGGTGAACGCTTGATGATATTCAATGACCGTGTGATATTGAAGAAAACAGTGCTCTTCGAGATTGGGTCATCTCTTACTGCTTTCATGAATAAATTATAAAAGTGTAAAAGTTGCTTGGTTTGTTTTAGAAATTATGGATTTCTAGATGCCTGTTTGACCATAGGCATGTTGCTTATTTCGATATGAGTATCGATCAAGCGGAGTCCTTCATCGACCTGGCTTTATCCATATGTGACCTGTCATTGAAATGAAGGCAAATTTACCACAATCTCAAGGTGATGCTTTGCAGGTTAATGTTGATGGCAGTGTGGGGGCTCGTGGCTCAAGGGCGGCTCTTGGCATGTTCAAGAGGTGAAATGGAACAGGGCCCCCAATTTTAGGGGGCCCCAATTTTTTGGGACCTATTTTTTGTTAAGTAGAGTTAATTATCTTGTAGTTTATATAATTAAAAAGTTATGAAGGTTTCTAACCAATTCAATAGAACATATAAATAATAATTGATTGAATTTAACAGTATTAAGTCTTTTAGCAGACAAATAAATAAAATTATCGATGAAATTGTTTATATTCTAGTAATATATATCTATTTAAAAAATACAGATATATTGATATTCCTTCTTTTTCTACGTAGTCAATGACAACCTCTTCAACTATGTTCTTCTATCCAATCAAGTACTAACAGTTATTTCTTTAAAGATATTGTTGTAAAATGCTAGCATAATGAATATTTTTAAATGATTAGTCATTAATACGTGAAGTTCTTCTAGTTTGTTTGAATTGTCATTTTTGACATTTATCTCATTACATAACTTAGGATAAAATTATGTTGTGACACGACTAAATTAATAATTCTATATTTTATATTTAAGTTTTAATTTATAAAGGGACCCGCTAAAATATACAGCACATGGCCCCATAAATTTCCGAGCCGCCCCTAGCTTTGGCATTTATGTAGAGGGGTTGATGGGAGATGTCTTGTTGTAGAGATAGCAAATGGTACAACCACCCTGGACCAAGCAGTCATAGGCGAAAATCCTTTTTTTTCATGTGGAAATCACAAGCCGACTTGATGCTTCTGTGGTGAACTTTACCACAAATTGTTTGTCAAATGTGAACTATTTAAAGGGTGAGAGTGACGTTAGGCTAGAGGTTAAGCTAATCCTGAAGGATGTTTTGATCTCAGTTGCTTCTTACCATTTTGTAATTTGGTCTCATGTAGGAAGGAGTAACACCCCTACCTCTAATCACGTCATTATCTCCTAATTGCCTCTTACATCCTTACCTTCGCAGCGGAAAATCCAAAACCAACGGTGGGTGAAACAATGTCGTTAACCACCCACGTGACTAACAAGGCCTAATCCAAATACAGTAACGGTCTGATGGACCGGAATACTGATGAGTGTCTAAATGCGCATGTTTTAGGGGAGTATTTCATATGTTTAATGAACACTTTTCATGCTCATTTCTCCACTCTGGCTTGCTTTCCTCTAGTTTTGTGTTTCATTGGTGTATTACACATTTATTGTTTAAACAGGAGGAATAACATAGATAGGAGTAAAGTAGATGAAGAGAGGAACGCGTGGGTGCAAACGGATCCAAAATCGGAGCTGAAACGAAGAAGATACAACATTTCGAAGTTAGCCTACTGGAATCAACCGACCCATAGGTCTGGGTCGGTCGGACTTTTAAAAGAACGCGATTTTTGTCCCCGAGCTACTGGAATCGACCGACCCATAGTCTGGGTTGGTCCTTGGGTCGGTCGGACTTAAAAAAAATGCGTTTTCGGCCCCGAAATTGCTCCTGGACGTGACCGAACCAGGGTGGGTCAGTCGGGTCGAAAATTTGCCTAGATCTGCGTTTTAAAATGGGGAATTTTGGGAAAAACTTCCCCATTCTTCATTCAGCCAGGTTCCGCCCCAAAAACAGAGAGAAGAGGCGATTCCAAGGGAGAAAAGAAGAGGAGAAGAGAAGAAGAAGAAGAAGAGAAGAGAAGAGAAGAAAAGTTCACCTCCCTCCAAGCTCCATTAATGGCTTCTTTAATCCCTCTCTCTTTCATTTTCTCTCTTATGTTTGAGTAGAATCTTTGTAGCTAGGGATTGGGGATTTTGCCCCAAAATCCCTAAATTCCATTGTAGATTCTTGAACTCATTTATGGTTTTATTTTAGTACTTGTTCTTAATACTGATAATAATTGTGTGTTTGTGGATCTTGAACATGTCACCCATGGTTTGGGGATTTTTCTAGGGTTTCGCCCAATTTGTTATCTTTGTGTTAAATTAGTTGATTTGCCTTGAATTTGTCAAAATGAGATTCTGAGATAGATTCTAGGTTACCGATTAATTAGGCACTGATGTGGATTTCTGTCAACATGTGATTCTGAGATAGAAGTCTAGACCGTGAGGACTGAATCAGTGTATTCTAATATCGATGATTTCGAGATTAGACTACACTGCAACTTAAGGGGAATTTGTGCTTAATGCTATCAATTGACTAGGTACTTGGAAGATCAGCCAGGTTCCAACTCCGTTGGTTAGGATTAGTAGACCTTAATTAGGCTATTAGTTAATTTAGCGTTCCCGTTGTTTAGCCATGAGTTCGAGGGTTGACCATTGGTAGTAAAGGGAAGATGGGTGCAAATATCCATCCCGAGCTACATCTATCCTAGTTTAGTTAGTCTAGTTTTACTGCTTTCCTTCGTTTTCCGATTTATCTATCCAACCAACAAAACCCCCAAAACAATTTACATTTATGCACTTTTGTATATATCCTATTGCACACTTACTAAGCTTATAATTAGCTAGATAGTTACGAAGTCCCTGTGGATACGACCTTGTTGTACTATAATGATTGGGTTCACTGCCCATAGTTAGCAAAATAGTTTCACCACTACTTTGCACAACAAGTTTTTGGTGCCGTTCCTGGGGACTTCGGTCCAACTATCTAGTTTATTATCTGTTTAGTTTCTGTGCATATTTTTCATTTCCTTTATTTTCCCCTTTGTGTATAATTTTTTTCTTTTCTTGGTAGGAACTTAATTCTGATGGAGGCTCATTATGATCAAGTAGAAGGGTGGTACAACCATTCCTATAGTACATTTTACGATGGTACAACCTACGACCGGGATGTTGACTGTCAAGGGTATGGACATTACCATTTGTGGCCTCCTTGTGAGGACCTTATCGCTGGATTAGAGGCTCATGTGTAGGACCAATGCTTTATCGCCAATTCAAACCCCATCGAACAAGACATCAACCAACGGATCATGTGCCAAGAGAATGGAGGAGACCGCGAGAGTGCTCATTGTTCTATGATCACGGCAAGGGAAGATTCACTAACTATGGAGGATCTCATCGCTAGAATGAACACCATCGACATGGACCAGCTCATTACACTAGCTCGAAAGGAGCAACAACCAGAGAATGAAATGGTTCATGAGATGGAGCAGCAGACTGAGGAAAGAGACCTCGACATGAACCAACTGAAGCTCTATGCCGAATTGGTAGAGATAAACGCAATGATGAAAGGCCTACTAAACCTTACATCACAGCAACCGGAGAGCGAAATGGTTCATTGAAATACCCCAAACCTAAGTATGCTAAGTAAACATCAAATCATGATGTAGTAAGGCTAAAATATGCCTTAGAAAGATTGGTAGACAATTTAAACCAAGGAAAACGTAAGAAAATGCCTTAAGGGCAATTAGGGCAAAAATGTGCTCTAAGCTTGGAGAGACTTGGGTGAGTACCCAAATATCATGATAAGACCTTAGTAATATTCTAATGGTCATTTTAAATCAATTAGCAAAGAAAACCAAGCTGAAAACAAGTTAAAACACAAAATGTGCTTTAAGAAGTCTTAAAGCACATTTTTGAGAAATTGTCTTAGAATTGAGTTTTGAGCGGCTAAATGTCCATCATTACTCTTTAATCAACATATGTACTAATTAGTATCACATTAGGAGGTCTAAATCAATGGAAAATCAAAAATTTCAGAAATGTGCACTGATTAGTGAATAGTGCCAAATAGTGACTAGTTTAAGTTTTAATCAACTTAAGTCAATTAGTTGGTCAAACAAGACCATAAATATCTTGTTCATAATGAGGGGGCCGGTTTTTCTAAGGGAGGATGAGTCACCATAAGTAGTCAAATAAGGAAGAAAAGAAGAGATAAGTAAAAGAGTACTATTTGCTTTATTAAAGCAAATACCTTATATTAGCCACTTTTCTTCTTCTCTCTCTTCATTTATCTTCTTCACACGGTTCCACCATCTTCTTCCTCCCTTCATTCACGTAGGAGCAGCACCCATGGCAACACCACCTTGCCTTGTCCATAACTTACTCATTTTAGCTCCAAATCAAAAACTAAACACATATTTCTCTTAGTTAGGCCAAGACCTATCTTTATCTTTTCAAATCTTTCAAAGCTCCATTTTGGTGCCAAGAGGAAACTCCATTGATGGAGGAAAATCAAGTTTGAAGAGCTCATTAGCTTCTCCATTCTCTTAAGGTAAAGAAAATGTAAGAAAAACCATGTTTCCATCATTTCTTGTACATGGCCGAAAATTTCTTCTCATGGGGCTATGTTTTTATGCCTTGTTCTAGCTTGATTATTCACCAAGGACTAGTGGAGGTCCTATTTCATTCAATGCCCAAGTCTACTTTGAGACTTCAAGGTAATCATCCACTTTTATGCTTAGAACACATTTCTAACCTAGGTTTCATTCCTTGAGGTTAGTGCATTGTTTAGTACTTATATGAGTAATTGAATATTGATTAGAACATTGGCAAGGGGAATTTAAGTGGTGGCCGAGATCTATGCAAGAAGAAGGTCTAAGGAAGAGATTAAGATAAGCTTGAGAAAACAAGGTAAAATGCTTACCTAATGGTGGTTTAGATTAAGGAATGAGTTTAGATAAGTACCAATGTAGCTTAGAGCTTACATTGTGTATTGGGTTATATAACCTAAGAAAAAGAACTTAAACAAGCTTATGAACATGTGATTAAGGAGCTAATGAGAATGAGTTAGTAATATAAGTTTAAGGTGGATTTTAAGAGCATTATAACTACTATAAGATTGATGAGTGTATTTGCAGGTTGAAAGCTTATATATGTGGGAAATTCAGTGTTTAAGTTTAAGTCATTTAAGGGCCTAAGAGCCATGTCATTTAAGAGCCTTAGTGCTATGCAATTTAAGATTATTACATTATGTTGAGTTTATTATGAATGAGTTGATTTGGGTGAGAAAAATAAGATGAGGAAGGATTTGATGTGTGTGAGATGATTGAATGAGGAAAAATAATGTGTTTGGGCATGATAAGATACTAGAGAAGTTATGGCGAAATTTGAATAGAAAACAAAGTGTTTAAGTGGTGGTGGTGAGTTAATATGCCCTAGGGTTTACTAGGGAGTATAAAAAGGAATTCGAGTGGAAATGAGTTAACTAAGGAGTTATTGAGGTTTAGAATGACCTAGAGATGTCTAGGAGGAATTAGAGAATTGATGAGGGTATTAAACACACCAAAACCAAGATATGAGGAATATAAGACTTGTGCATAAGGTTGAAGGAGGAGGTGTATAATGCTTAAGGTGATTTAGATATGAACTTGGAAATATATCAATGAAAGTCTTGGGAAGCTTGTCTAAGTGGTGATGATGCTAGTAGTGGAACAATAAGGTTTTAGTTTAGATGGTAATGAGTGGACTTAGGTGATGGGAGTGAAGATTGAAGGAGAATTGGTGTATTGACTAGGAATGTATAAGAGCGTAAGGTCATGAGAATGGTGAGAAATTGAGAAAGCAAAGATGTAATGTAGTGATGTTAAGGAGGAGCTATATGGGTAGGAAAGAAACATTTTGGTTAGTTGAAGTTTTAGATAAAATGTACATGTTGGAAAGATAAGGAATTAACTAACAAGTGTTTGGAGTTTTAGCAAGAATTTAGTAAATGTTTAAGAAGATCTTTTGAAGTTGTTTGAAGAGTTTAGAGGAAGTTCTAAGGTGAGTTTAAGTGCCTAAATGGTATTAGGACACATGGGGAACTTGTGGGGAAGTTTGGAGTCAAATGGGAATTTAGAAATAAGGTTCTGGAGCCGACCGACCTTGGGACCGGACTTGCAAGGTCGGTCGAGCTCAGTTTACACTACCGGAGAAAGTTTCTGGAATGGACCAACCTTGGGACCGGACTTACAAGGTCGGTCAGGCATGTATTTTGTACGGTAATAACTCTCTGGAATCGACCGAACATAGGACCGAGCTTGGCAAGTTCGGTCGAGATTAAATTTCCCTCGGGGAAACTCTCGGGAATGGACCGACCTTGGGGACCGGACTTGCAAGGTCGGTCGGGGTAGAATTTTCAAACGGAGAAGTGTTCTGGAATGGACCGACCTTAGGTAAGGTCGGTCGGAAGTTTGGTCGGGCCTAAAAAAAAAAAAGGAAATTTTAAATTCTAAGAAAGGTAATAGGTAATAAGGTATACCTTTGGTAGGGTGGTAATGATTAGGACCCTAGGAACCTAAGGGATTAAGTTAAGTTAAGTATAAACTTAAAGTTTAAGGTTAAGTTGTAAGATTAAGTTGTAAGACTTAAGAGGTGTTAGGTGGGAATCATTAAGGGATTAAGTAAGTTAAGCAAGTTAAGTAAGTTGGATTAAGTTAAGTGATTAACAACCTAAAACTGAATGAATGTTTAGGACTTGGGGATTTGGACTCCAGAGAGTAAGCAACCGAAACGACCAACGGTGAACGGTACAGTTCTCTTGTGACCTGCTTGCTAACGAGGTGTCCCTCGGCTTGTGTGCTATTTGTTTTTGTGCTCACTAAACAAGATAAAGCATGCAACCGGAACATATTATATATATTGTATTGTTGTGTGATTTTGAAAACTAACACAACATACCGTGAGAACTTACTAACCAATGTTTAGTAAGGAATTGAGTGAGACTAAGGAACGCCCTAATAAGGGACGATATGAACCGAAGAGGTTAACCAACAACATGGTCTTGAGACTATTACTAACTGGAACTTGAGTGAGGAAACCCGGGACCGATCTCCGGTCATGCATGCTAAGGAAAAAGGGGACGGTATCTGAATCAGATCCGCCCTCCGCTTAAGGACTTGTCTTCGGACTTGTAGCCTAGGGCCGGTTGCCGGCTCAGCTACGCTGGATCCCGTCCAGGGTAGGTGGCATTAAGATGGTGCGGTGGGATCACCTAAATCCCAGGTTCGAATTAGCTACAACCATTCCCTCCAGGAACGGTTTGTATTCTGAGAATAAGAAAGATTAAGATAAGTTACAATCATTCCTTTTAAAGGATGATTTGTATCGTAAGATTAAGATTAAGTTAAGATTAAGATAAGTACAATCATTCCTTTTAAAGGATGATTTGTATCGTTAAGATTAAGATTAAGTTAAGATTAAGATAAGTTCAACCATTCCTTTTAAAGGATGGTTGTATAATTAAGATTAAGATAAGCGACATCCACTCCTTATTAAAGGATGGTTGTTTCTAAGATTAAGATAAGACTAAGATTGAGGTGAGATAAGGATGGACTAAGATTAAGAGGGAACATTACTTAAGGAGTTAAATAACTAACTCTCTAATTAAGGGAACGCATTTAAGTCGTTCATTGTGTGTGAACTTTGATTGTTCATATTGGATTGTTGTTTACAGCATTTACTATTATGTTGTGCATAATCAACCTCCATGCTATCGACAATTAGTCGTCGTAGCCACGTTAGCTTGGGGGCCATGAGGGGATCGTACCAGCATTCGTGCTGACCCCCTTTGGGGGCTGTTTTTACTACACAGGTACATCAGGAGGCGGCCGTCGCAGAGTAAGAAGGGATACAAGTGTTAAGGATTAAGTGTGACCTACGAGTTGTGCATGTACACTCGTATGGCAATTGAGTTAGTAAGATGTATAGGTGTGAGGGGTTGTAAGAAGGATATGTAAATGGTTAAGGTTGTTGGACTAATGTTCGGTATATTCTGTAGTCAGACCGTGGCAAGGTCCTGGATTGTAAAGAATTCCGCTGTGACATGTATATATATACTGTTAAGTTGCGAGACCACATTTAGATTGAGTTGGGGTGTTACAAAAAGTGGTATCAGAGCGTAGTTACGCTCTGAAGACAAGAAATACCGAACTTAGGAGAATATTGAGGTTGAGATTGAGTTATGGGTTAAGGGTTGAGAGATAGAGTGAGAGGTGCGTTAGTCGGGACTTCCCGGTGCTTACCGGACATCCATAGTACCTAGGCCCGCCCTCCACATCCCTAACCCTAAATATGTGGAACAAACGCCAGAGAGAAGAAAGCCTTCTCTTACTCGGGGAAACCCGATCTGGCAGTTAGCTAACAGTAAGCAATACGAGAAACAACTTGTTGTACAACAGTTATGGAGAACTTGGAGGTTTTTAATGGAGCGCAATAGAGGAACAGGCGCTACCTATGGAATTCTATCAATAAAGGAGCGGAAATTACCGGCAACATGGGTCGACATGCTACGCAGTCGAAATAACCCGCGATACCAATGGTAAGGAAAGCACTACGCGTGCAATGGATAAGGAAATGACAAGAGACATGAGTACCGGACAGCGGTCCGAGTGAGCATAACAGTGGGATAATACAAAGCATGAGGATTGAGATTACTGGAAAGTCCGGTTAGAAACGGGAACTCCAAACCCCATACAATGAAAAAGGTTACAAACCTGGCCAACATAATGCGGACGACGATAGGAACTTATATAAATTGTGTACCGAAATAGGACTACGATGTAGTGCCTAAAGGAGAATCATTACTCAGTGACCACAACAAAATGTGTGGAGACAAGAGCGAGGATTAAGACGTAAGGAAGTATTAAGGGTTCCCTCAGGAAGAGGAACGCCCTGGTAGATGACAGTACTGTCAAATAACAAGGAAACTGCCGGATGGACGGTTATCCAAAATAAGAGATTATCGAAGGAGTCCCGAGGACTACCAATTATATGGAAATTAGAAGGAAGTGTCACAACCGATGTACCTTGTACCAGTAACCCATCCTGCATGGCGCACTTGCCATAGCAAGTGCTACCACGGTTAAGCCACACGAAAAGCCATCAAGGCGAAATAAGAGAACACTACAGTTGTAGCATATATTAATACCTGATTGTAAATCTATAAGAACAGAAAGAAAAAAATAGGACCTTGGAAGGGCCTGACGGCCTGACCATGATGAGATGAACCGACACATCAGCCAGCAGGGAGCTGAGCTTAGACGAAATACTAAACCATATAAATACTAGCAACGGTATAACCCACTACAACAATGACCGACAGTACGGTAAGAACACCAATCTCAAACTCCACGAGGAAAATCTCAGAGATCGCTCGGTGATCCGAGCAAAACAATATGTAAGCAATAACATACGAGGAATGTATAATAAGATACCATTGAGACCGTTGACATAACGTTTTCTAAAAAGAGCGGGATAAAACTCCCGAGATGACAGTTAAAACCTGCCGATAACAACATTCTTCAATGAAGATGTTGGAAAACCCAGAAAACAAGGGTGAAAGAAATAAACGTAAGCTATAACCTACTAAGGATTAAAGTCGTACAACCCTGGAAAAGGAAAGCTCAGAGGACTACCCCCACAGAGCGGGCATAGTCGAGCCGAACAACTGATGAATGACAGTTAACACTGTTGTTTAACTCATTAACACCCAAGTATGATTGATCATCAACGGGTGGCATAGTCAACGGTAGTTGAACGAAGCGTTGAGATGGAAGTATAAGATGACAGAATGATATCCAACTTGGACACCTTAAGGCAAACGCCTAGTACGAACTGAACCTTAATTACTAAAGGACATAAGTCTAATAAAACGACAGCATTGTCAAAGACACTAAGTAACCTCAGATCACCTGAACAAATTCCCTAGCAGGAAGCAGGATGCAGCAACTTATCATGAAACCCGATACTACATTTATGTAACCTAACGGTGGATAGTGCTCAAAGAACCAGGATCTTATAGGGATGACCTGCAGGTGAGTAAGAGTACAAATAATGAACTGAGACATTAAGTATTAAGAACCTACGAGCCAAGGATGTTAACCACATCAGAGCCCGAGGCGCAGTAAGTTATAAGAGAGCTTGTTTAAGCCACGAAGGGACTACAATTTGTAGATATGAACGGTTACCAAACCTATAACTTAGATTGGGAAGATATTACCAAGAAAGGGTACCAATGAGAATATTGAGATAATGCTAAGGACAGGAGCGGAGAACGAACCATGCCTTTTAGGGTGGGGATACCTCTCCTTGTTGTGAGGCCATGAGTGGGAATGAACCCCTCAAAAGGGCTTTCACTTATTAGAGATGAAATACACTTTATTTAGAAAATGGGAACCATGAACCTTGAGATTACCTTAGAACATACCAGATACACTTGAGTAATAAGGTAGGTTGCAGAGATAGACCCCATATCCGACACCAGGATGTAAGAATTAGTGATCGTCAGAGATAAACACCGTGACTGCACATTATGGCACGTCAATTAATCTATGCTCAGAAGAGCTTGTGATTCAGTGGATGGCTTCTTCAGTAACCAGTTAAACTACATGGTAGGTAACATCACTAAGGGTGAAAGATAGCGAAAGAAATTAGCCTGCTTACGAAACTGAGATTGGAGCAGAACGTCTTCGTATTAAGAGTTAACTATTTACAGCACAGTATGACAACCGCCATACACCAGAACGAGAGAACTCCCAGTGTGTTTACACCAAGAAGGGATTGAGTATAAGGTAAGACATTAGAATAAATGAATAAGAGGTTGCACCATTGATGGGCAACATGGTAAGGGCCAACTACCATGGTAGTAGTGGTCGTCAGTACAATAGTTATATAAGTGGATTAAGTCATGGTGCGCGGAAGGCGACCATTGTGAATGAGCCGTCAAATATTGACACTGAGGCAATTAGATGTATGAGTTAAGACCAGCATAAGTAAGAAAATAAGATGGAAGACGAACTGAGCATTGATGCCAGTAGTCTGGACATGGTTTGGTAAGATTACACAGGAAGCACACAACCCATTCCTTAAGGAACTGGAAGTGCTTTCCTAGTAGAATGAATATGAGAAAGAAGATAAGAGGCTCTATGGAAAGAGACCTAAGCTACTAAGAAATAGAATCAGTACGGAATACAGAAAGGAGCTGGAGCATACCATACCCAAGAACACAGTAAATAGACTTCCCTTGATTAACTTCAAGAAGAACAATAAATGTTATTATGGAACGATGAAAGAGGAGATCGACAACAGAATACTTCATAATTAGCAATAGCTAAACGTGTGACGGACAATATGAGTTTACTAAAATGAGACGTGGGACGACTGCACCCCACAGGGGCTTGCAGGCCTGACACGCTCATTTATGAGTTAGTTGGGTAAGTAGTAATGTACCAGTAAGGTACCCCATGCATGTAGACGAGTGGTGTAAGGAACACGGGAGGTAGTCGACTCCGTACCACGGACAACGACGCAAGATCACACAAGAGCAGCTACTACCACAGACAGTCGAAGAGAAGAATTCAGTTGAACCAACAACACGAGAAATCAGAGAACGAATAATTAAGGACTATGGAGTGCGAAGAGCACGAATTGTTAAGTACAGACATTGGACATGTCTTAAGATGTAAGAGATTAAGACTGTAAAGCGCGATATGCACTAAACAGTAGTTTCAGATTGAGGATCATCCTCAGACCAAAGGTCAGTTGGAGAGAACAACTTAGACATTCGAGAAAACACTAAGAGTATGAACATAAGATCTCCAAGGAGAATGGATAGACGAGTTACAACTCATTAAGGCCGTGTATATATAAAGATAACACGTGTCCATTGAGAGACCAATATACCTAAACTGTAAGGAGGCAGGAGGATATACAATGCTATAAAAAGATAAGTGAAGCAGTTAAGCCTAAGAACATCAGAGTGGTGCAGCGGAAGCTAGCAGATCACTACCTTTGAGATTAGACCAAACTAAGTTAAGGAAACGGTATAAGTACCGTTAAGAATCCTCGATACAGAGACTAAGTCATTCCCAATCGAATTCTAAGTAAGATAGATGACATGGAAGGTAGAATGCTTGGTAAGAATTAGACATCTGGAACTTATGTTCAAAGATCATGTAATGTTGATTACGTGGGCGTAATCCATTTTAAGGGGGGTAGAGCGAAAACCGCTTAGCGTATGTTTGTGTACTGAGTACATAAACTACGGTGTGCATAGCACAAAATAATTTGAGAATATGTTTTACATAAACATTTTGAGATAAATCATGGTTATTGCACACAGAAGATGTGAATACCATACATATTAAGTACCTATCTTGTTAACTCCGGTGTGAGTACAAGTTAAGAGAATTAAGGAAGAGGATTAAGGAGACTTAAGAAATAAGAATATATGAGGTATGAGTCAATATGAGACTATGTGGGAGATAAGAATAAGATAACATTATGGGATACAATTTGATATGATTATGGGTTAGGAAATAGTAATGCTATGTGGTATGAGACAGTGGAAGTTGGTATGAGACTGATATAGAATTTAGTAGGAATTTAAGTCTGAGGTAATTACTAAGAGATGAATTGGGAATGTTAGATGGAATGAGTCCACACTTTGGAGATGAATTGATTATGATTAGAAGAACTAAAAAGATAGAAAATTGGACATGAGTGAATTATTTGGATGTTTGAAAATGACGTGGGAGGTGGAACTTGATTTTCTAGGGATCAAGGGAAACCGAACACAAATTGGAGTGGAAGGATGGTTCTACACTGATGCTGATCACATCAGGGTAGGATGATTCCTGAAACTCCCTACCAGTGGTCACAATTAAATCACACTAAGGATAGAGGCCTTAAGATAAAATGAAATTGGAGTTGATTGTATTTTTAATTAGAGGAATTATTCCTCACATGACCTCGTAAAAGGATTACCTTTTTACTGAGTCTCGCCCATGAAGTCGAGGACGCACGAGCCTTTGTCTTCGGACCGGTGACATGGGGAGAGCAGCGTGTTTTGTATTCTGGCCCATGGTGACGAGGACGAATGAGCCATTGTCTACGGACCGGTGACATGGGAGAATACGTTGTAAGTTATGTGAATGTTTTAATCATCAAAAAGGAACAAAAGGAATTTTGAGTGCTACACATGCTTAAGCATGTTGTGTGATATTTAAGTATAAGAATATGGCGGATCCAATGATCCAATGAGATTAAGTATACATAAGTATGATCTATATGATCTAAGGAATGAGGTAAGACATGTATTCTAATAAGAAAAGCATGGGAACTTTGGGGACAAAGTTCTTTTAAGGGGGGTAGATTGAAATACCCCAAACCTAAGTATGCTAAGTAAACATCAAATCATGATGTAGTAAGGCTAAAATATGCCTTAGAAAGATTGGTAGACAATTTAAACCAAGGAAAACGTAAGAAAATGCCTTAAGGGCAATTAGGGCAAAAATGTGCTCTAAGCTTGGAGAGACTTGGGTGAGTACCCAAATATCATGATAAGACCTTAGTAATATTCTAATGGTCATTTTAAATCAATTAGCAAAGAAAACCAAGCTTGAAAACAAGTTAAAACACAAAATGTGCTTTAAGAAGTCTTAAAGCACATTTTTGAGAAATTGTCTTAGAATTGAGTTTTGAGTGGCTAAATGTCCATCATTACTCTTTAATCAACATGTGTACTAATTAGTATCACATTAGGAGGTCTAAATCAATGGGAAATCAAAAATTTCAGAAATATGTGCACTGATTAGTGAATAGTGCCAAATAGTGACTAGTTTAAGTTTTAATCAACTTAAGTCAATTAGTTGGTCAAACAAGACCATAATATCTTGTTCATAATGAGGGGGCCGGTTTTTCTAAGGGAGGATGAGTCACCATAAGTAGTCAAATAAGGAAAAGAAGAGATAAGTAAAAGAGTACTATTTGCTTTATTAAAGCAAATACCTTATATTAGCCACCTTTCTTCTTCTCTCTCTTCATTTCTCTTCTTCACACGGTTCCACCATCTTCTTCCTCCCTTCATTCACGTAGGAGCAGCACCCATGGCCACCACTTGCCTTGTCCATAACTTACTCATTTTAGCTCCAAATCAAAAACTAAACACATATTTCTCTTAGTTAGGCCAAGACCTATCTTTCTATCTTTTCAAATCTTTCAAAGCTCCATTTTGGTGCCATGAGGAAACTCCATTGATGGAGGAAAATCAAGTTTGAAGAGCTCATTAGCTTCTCCATTCTCTTAAGGTAAAGAAAATGTAAGAAAAACCATGTTTCCATCATTTCTTGTACATGGCCGAAAATTCCTTCTCATGGGGCTATGTTTTCATGCCTTGTTCTAGCTTGATTTATTCACCAAGGACTAGTGGAGGTCCTATTTCATTCAATGCCCAAGTCTACTTTGAGACTTCAAGGTAATCATCCACTTTTATGTTTTAGAACACATTTCTAACCTAGGTTTTCATTCCTTGAGGTTAGTGCATTGTTTAGTACTCATATGAGTAATTGAATATTGATTAGAACATTGGCAAGGGGAATTTAAGTGGTGGCCGAGATCTATGCAAGAAGAAGGTCTAAGGAGGAGATTAAGATAAGCTTGAGAAAACAAGGTAAAATGCTTACCTAATGGTGGTTTAAGATTAAGGAATGAGTTTTAGATAAGTACCAATGTGGCTTAGAGCTTACATTGTGTATTGGGTTATATAACCTAAGAAAAAGAACTTAAACAAGCTTATGAACTTGTGATTAAGGAGCTAATGAGAATGAGTTAGTAATATAAGTTTAAGGTGGATTTTAAGAGCATTATAACTACTATAAGATTGATGAGTGTATTTGCAGGTTGAAAGCTTATATATGTGGGAAATTCAGTGTTTAAGTTTAAGTCATTTAAGGGCCTAAGAGCCATGTCATTTAAGAGCCTTAGTGCTATGCAATTTAAGATTATTGCATTATTGAGTTTTTTGAATGAGTTGGTTTGGGTGAGAAATGATGAGAAAGATTGAGTGTGTGAGATGGTTGAATGAGGAAAAATAATGTGTTTGGGCATGATGATACTAGAGAAGTTATGGCGAAATTTGAATAGAAAACATGTTTAGTGGTGGTGGTGAGTTAATATGCCTAGGATTTACTAGGGTATAGGAATTCGAGTGGAATGAGTTAACTAAGGAGTTCTTGAGGTTTAGAATGACCTAGAGATGTCTAGGAGGAATTAGAGAATTGATGAGGGTATTAACACACCAAAACCAAGATATGAGGAATATAAGACTTGCATAAGGTTGAAGGAGAGGTGTATAATGCTTAAGGTGATTTAGATATGAACTTGGAAATATATCAATGAAGTCTTGGGAAGCTTGTATAAGTGGTGATGATGCTAGTAGTGGAACAATAAGGTTTTAGTTTAGATGGTAATGAGTGGACTTAGGTGATGGGAGTGAAGATTGAAGGAGAATGTGGTGTATTGACTAGGAATGTATAAGAGCGTAAGGTCATGAGAATGGTGAGAAATTGAGCAAAGCAAAGATGTAATGTAGTGATGTTAAGGAGGAGCTATATGGGTAGGAAAGAAACATTTTGGTTAGTTGAAGTTTTAGATAAAGTACATGTTGGAAAGATAAGGATTAACTAACAAGTGTTTGGAGTTTTAGCAAGAATTTAGTAAATGTTTAAGAAGATCTTTTGAAGTTGTTTTGAAGAGTTGGAGGAAGTTCTAAGGTGAGTTTAAGTGCCTAAATGGTATTAGGACACATGGGGGAACTTGTGGGGAAGTTTTGGAGTCAAATGGGAATTTAGAAATAAGGTTCTGGAGCCGACCGACCTTGGGACCGGACTTGAAAGGTCGGTCGAGCTCAGTTTACACTACCGGAGAAAGTTTCTGGAATGGACCGAACCTTAGGGACCGGACTTACAAGGTCGGTCGGGCATGTATTTTGTACGGTAATAACTCTCTGGAATCGACCGAACATAGGACCGAACTTGGCAAGTTCGGTCGAGATTAAATTTCCCTCGGGGAAACTCTCGGGAATGGACCGACCTTGGGACCGGACTTGCAAGGTCGGTCGGGGTAGAATTTTCAAACGGAGAAGTGTTCTGGAATGGACCGACCTTAGGTAAGGTCGGTCGGAAGTTCGGTCGGCCTAAAAAAAAAAAAAAGGAAATTTTAAATTCTAAGAAAGGTAATAGGTAATAAGGTATACCTTTGGTAGGGTGGTAATGATTAGGACCCTAGGAACTTAAGGGATTAAGTTAAGTTAAGTATAAACTTAAAAGTTTTAAGTTAAGTTGTAAGACTTAGAGGTTAGGTGGGAATCATTAAGGGATTAAGTAAGTTAAGCAAGTTAAGTAAGTTGGATTAAGTTAGTGATTAACAACCTAAAACTGAATGAATGTTTTAGGACTTGGGATTTGGACTCCAGAAGAGAGTAAGCAACCGAACGACCAACGGTGAACGGTACAGTTCTCTTGTGACCTGCTTGCTAACGAGGTGTCCCTCGGCTTGTGTGCTATTTGTTTTGTGTGCTCACTAAACAAGATAAAGCATGCAACCGGAACATATATATTATTGTATTTTGTGTGATGTTTGAAAACTAACACAACATACCGTGAGAACTTACTAACCAATGTTTAGTAAGGAATTGAGTGAGACTAAGGAACGCCCCTAATAAGGGACGATATGAACCGAAAGAGGTTAACCAACGAACATGGTCTTGAGACTATTACTAACTGGAACTTGAGTGAGGAAACCCGGGACCGATCTCCGGTCATGCATGCTAAGGAAAAAGGGGACGGTATCTGAATCAGATCCGCCCTCCGCTTAAGGACTTGTCTTCGGACTTGTAGCCTAGGGCCGGTTGCCGGCTCAGCTACGCTGGATTCCCGTCCAGGGTAGGTGGCATTAAGATGGTGCGGTGGGATCACCTAAATCCCAGGTTTGGACTTAGGCTACAACCATTCCCCTCCAGGAACGGTTGTATTCTGAGAATAATAAGATTAAGATAAGTTACAATCATTCCTTTTTAAAGGATGATTTGTATCGTTAAGATTAAGATTAAGTTAAGATTAAGATAAGTTCATCATTCCTTTTTAAAGGATATTTTATCGTTAAGATTAAGATAAGTTACAATCATTCCTTTTTAAAGGATGATTTGTATAATTAAGATTAAGATAAGCGACATCCACTCCTTATTAAAGGATGGTTGTTTCTAAGGTCAAGATAAGACTAAGATTAAGGTGAGACAAGGATGGACTAAGGTTTAGAGGGAACATTACTTAAGGAGTTAAATAACTAACTCTCCAATTAAGGGAACGCGTTTAAGTCGTTCATGTGTGTGTGAACTTTGATTGTTCATATATGGATTGTTGTTTACAGCATTTACTATTATGTTGTGCATCCAATCAACCTCCATGCTATCGACAATTAGTCGTCGTAGCCACGTTAGCTTGGGGGCCATGAGGGGATCGTACCAGCATTCGTGCTGACCCCCTTTGGGGGCTGTTTTTACTACACAGGTGTACATCAGGAAGTGGCTGTCGCGAGAGTAAGAAGGGGTACAAGTGTTACGGGTTAAGTGTGGCCTACGAGTTGTGCATGTACACTCGTATGGCAAATTGAGTTAGTAAGATGTATAGGATGTGAGGGGGTTGTAAGAGGAATATGTAAATGGTTAAGATTATTATACTAATGTTCGGTATATTCTGTAGTCAGACCGTGGCAAGGTCCTGGATTGTAAAGAATTCCGCTGTGACGTGTATGTATATATGCTGTTAAGTTGCGAGACCACAATTGGATTGAGTTGGGGTGTTACATTCATAAAGTGGATCACCTTGCTGAGGACTTGAGTTACCCTCTATCTCCTCCCCCGTTTGAACCTGAGCAAACGTCATCCAACCATCTGCCTGATCTTGAAGACAAGCCATCAAGGGATAGCTTCCACCTCGACTTCATGGAGTCTTCTCCCTCTGAAGTCAGCTACCGCTATTTCCCCTCCTTCTCCGTGCTCTACACAGAAGATGAGGATGGGTACATCCTCAACCCTGAGAAGGAGGAGATGTTTCCTCCCTTCAAGTCATCAGAGGAGAGTGCCACCATCGACTTCAAGGAGTCACATCCCTCTGAAGTTGATGTCCATCATGGCTCTTCCTATGAGCCTCACCAAGAAGATGAGGATATCTACATCCTCAAATTTGAGGAGGGGGAGCCGTCCATCTTTGATCTTCATTTGAAGGATCAAGGCCCCCACCCGTGCACTAATGAAGTTGGGTGGAAGCTCAACGTACACCCGCTAAGTGTGGAGGCCACCTTCCCATTTGATCCGGGACCAAAGATTGAAGACAAAGTCCGCTCGGAGTTCTCCCTGCACCGCTCACTGAAGATAAGGATGTTTACATCCTTGAATTTGAAGAGGAGGCTCCACCACAGTTTGATCCTCATACCAAGGATCACCCACCTCAACACTTCCACCTGAAGAACGATCGGTGGAGTTTACACTTTCACATCCTAAGTGTTGAGGCCACATTTCCTTTTGATCCGGGTCGTTCTTCATTGCAAGATGATGCCCGCCCAACCCACCCGTTGAAGCCGACTTCAACGTTCATATTCGATCCCGGATGACTTCACGGTGGTATGGTCTAGCCAAAGACCTTAAAGAAGGGCCGCTTACCGGGAGGCAACCCGGATTTCATTTCGTGTCTTGTCTTTTAAATTTCATTAGTTTAGATTTTGCATTGTTTTCAATAATGGGCTATTTTGGCATTCTTTGGACTTGCCCTTTTGCGCCCAATTGGTGGCATCTGTGTTGTGAATATTTTGGCAACAGGTGAGCCCCTCTGAAAAAGGGATGGAATTAGGAACAATTACAAAGGAACCTCTGGCGAAATTTTCCTAGAGGACCTTCATCTCCAACGATTGCAGGTAGCACCTCAACGACCCCTCCCACTAGCAAGTGTGCGGGCACCCTATCTTCTATCCACATCTTATCGGGGAGTACTCATTTCACCCCTCCTTTATTACTTGCACACAATGACTCCACTATTTTTATTTCTTGTTTTTGTTTTCGTTCTCCTTTGGTTTTGTTTTTGCTAACCCTTAACTCCAGTTGTAGTTTGGTTGCTTCTAGTGTTTTATGCAGGTGCAACTTCCAGTCCACACCGCAACTAAGCTACGCTACTTGAGGCTGAAGCTCAAGTGGGGGAGTTCTACAAACTGATAGCAATAGCAATCTCAGGGGAGTACTAGTTTCTTTTAGTTTTCGTTCTCTCTTCTCTAATTTTGAATCTGCAAATCTGGGGATAGCTGCTGTGGTATAATGGTGTTTATGTCCCTTGCGTTTCCTCTTTTGCCTGCTTCCTGAAAACGTCTTCTGAAACCTTCCCCGATTTGTTTGGTGAACAATGAGGACATTGTTCAAGTTAAGTGTGGGGGAGTGGCCTTTTCGGCGAATTGCGTGCTTAAATGTTAGATCTCTCTGCTTATCTTGTGACTGTCCAAAATCAAAAACTTGGACCCTTGTGTTGTGAGTTGTTCTCATTAAGAACAATTACTATTATGAGTTGTGGGATAAATGCTTAAATTTTTCTTTTTGATTGCTTTTGAGGAGCATTTTACATGCGGTGTAGCCAAGTGATCTTATATGGTTGGATTTTTATTGCTTAGGGGTTCCTTCTGTCTTCTTTCTTAGGGATTGCTAAGGGGTGCTTCTTCGTGAAAATCCTTTAAGGGACTTGTGAGACGCCATTGGTAACCAACAATGAGAGTTGAGTGTTCTTAAATGCAAAGGCTTGATGCCAAAATTTTATCTCCTCATCTCTTATGCAAAAGTGAAACAAATGCATAAATCTATTTGTCCTTTTGTTTTCTTCTCAATGCCCATTCTTGAGAGAAGTTGGCCATGGTAAAAGCTCTCCAAGTTACCTAATCTTTAGAACTTTGAAGCACTCCGGATTATACCCCGAAACTCTAGTTTTCGTTTTTCCCCTAAGCACACCCATGCCACAAATAAGAGATGGTTCACACTCCTCAAAGGTTTTAATCACTTTTGCTTCTTCTCTTATCCTAAAATTCATGTTAGTATTTGTTAGTCTTGAGCATTCATTACTTGCTTGGGGGCTTGGTTTTGCTTGAGGACAAGCAAAAAAGTAAGTGTGGGGGTGTGATGAGTGTCTAAATGAGCATGTTTTAGGGGAGTATTTCATATGTTTAATGAACACTTTTCATGCTCATTTCTCCACTCTGGCTTGTTTTCCTCTAGTTTTGTGTTTCATTGGTGTCTTACACATTTATTGTTTAAACAGGAGGAATAACATAGATAGGAGTAAAGTAGATGAAGAGAGGAACGCGTGGGCGCAAACGGATCCAAAATCAGAGCTGAAACGAAGAAGATACAGCATTTCGAAGTTAGCCTACTGGAATCGACCGACCCATAGGTCTGGGTCGGTCGGACTTTTAAAAGAACGCGATTTTTGTCCCCGAGCTACTGGAATCGACCGACCCATAGTCTGGGTCGGTCGGACTTAAAAAAATACGTTTTTGGCCCCGAAATTGCTTCTGGACGTGACCGACCCAGGGTGGGTTGGTCGGGTCGAAAATTTGCCCAGATCTGCATTTTAAAATGGGGAATTTTGGGAAAAACTTCCCCATTCTTCATACAGCCAGGTTCCGCCCCAAAAACAGAGAGAAGAGGCGATCCCAAGGGAGAAAGAAGAGGAGAAGAGAAGAAGAGAAGAGAAGAGAAGAAGAGAAGAGAAGAGAAGAGAAGAAAGCTCACCTCCCTCCAAGCTCGATTAATGGCTTCTTCTATCCCTCTCTCTTTCATTTTCTCTCTTATGTTTGAGTAGAATCTTTGTAGCTAGGGATTGGGGATTTTGCCCCAAAATCCCTAAACTCCATTGTAGATTCTTGAACTCATTTATGGTTTTATTTTAGTACTTGTTCTTAATACTGATAATAATTGTGTGTTTGTGGCTCTTGAACATGTCACCCATGGTTTGGGGATTTTTCTAGGGTTTCGCCCAATTTGTTATCTTTGTGTTAAATTGGTTGATTTGCCTTGAATTTGTCAAAATGAGATTCTGAGATAGATTCTAGGTTACCGATTAATTAGGCACTGATGTGGATTTCTGTCAACA
This sequence comes from Limonium bicolor, assembly GCA_023374045.1. Taxonomy (NCBI): domain Eukaryota; kingdom Viridiplantae; phylum Streptophyta; class Magnoliopsida; order Caryophyllales; family Plumbaginaceae; genus Limonium; species Limonium bicolor. The sequence goes on along the minus strand of CM041778.1, from coordinate 77,367,640 downwards.
TGTGATTCTGAGATAGAAGTCTAGACCGCGAGGACTGAATCAGTGTATTCTAATATCGATGATTTCGAGATTAGACTACACTGCAACTTAAGGGGAATTTGTGCTTAATGCTATCAATTGACTAGGTACTTGGAAGATCCGCCAGGTTCCAACTCCGTTGGTTAGGATTAGTAGACCTTAATTAGGCTATTAGTTAATTTAGCGTTCCCGTTGTTTAGCCATGAGTTCGAGGGTTGACCATTGGTAGTAAAGGGAAGATGGGTGCAAATATCCATCCCGAGCTACATCTATCCTAGTTTAGTTAGTCTAGTTTTACTGCTTTCCTTCGTTTTCCGATTTATCTATCCAACCAACAAAACCCCCAAAACAATTTACATTTATGCACTTTTGTATATATCCTCTTGCACACTTACTAAGCTTATAATTAGCTAGATAGTTACGAAGTCCCTGTGGATACAACCTTGTTGTACTATAATGATTGGGTTCACTGCCCATAGTTAGCAAGATAGTTTCACCACTACTTTGCACAACAAATACCTGAGTACTTAAACAAATAAAATCAACACTTCATTTCCAAACCGAGTCATATACAACTCTTCAGTCAATACGGTGCTCAACACTTACAATCCAATATACTGAGTCTACTAATGTACAATCCAAAATACATTCCGTTCTCGCAAGTCTAAACAAAGTGTCCATGAGTTTAACACCTATGCATGTCTATCAAGGTCTACATAACTTCCAAAATACAAAAAGGTGTACAACAGGGTACACCGGCTACACAAAAGGGGCTACAAGCCCGTGTACAACTTAGTACACCATTCAAAATAAATCTAACTACCAAAAGTGTAACAATCTGGTCTCTCACATCGACCATCAACCATCTGCTTTAATTCGATGGATCAAAGCTTATATTCTCAACAATGATAATATCTGGAATGTTCAACTCAAAGGCAATCATGCCTACTGGTGGAGGTGCTGCATTAATCTCAGAGATGAAATTCTCCAGAGTAATGCCAGTTCGAGGATGAGGCAGTATGCAAGTCAAGGTAACTTCTCTGTAAGTGGTCTATATGATATAATCTGTCCTACTGTTTCAAATGGTATTTGGGACCAAATCATTTGGAATAGTCACTGCACTCCACGTTCGTCATTTATTTGGTGGTTAGCATGTCATGACAGATTAGCTACCAAAGATAGAGTTACAAAATGGGCCGTGAATGTTGATGCTAAATGTGTGTTCTGTGGGAAGGAGGAGAACATGAACCATCTGTTTTTTGAATGTGGCTTTAGTCGCCACCTTCTTCTTGCTGTTCTTCATGGTTGGCTGCGGTGTAAGGTCCCTGCTTGCTTTTCGGACTATATGAAATGCTTGTGGCTATCAAAGAAGAAAACCAGCCTGGTCTATAAGATGCGTGCCTCTGCTGTTGGGATGGTAATTTACCATATCTGGAAGACTAGGAACGAAGCTATCTTCCTAGGTATAAGGCCCAATTGCAATGCAAGTATTGCTAGTATAACTGCAGAGCTGAAGATCCAATGGAGTAAATTCAAATTCTCATTCTCGAGGAAGAATTATAGAGTTCTTATCTGCTTCAATTTACTTGATTTGCTTAAGGGAAATAGCTCTTGTATGTAATGCAGTTTTGTAGTTCTATTAGTGTTTGACTCTTGGTTATTTCGTTAATAAAAGCTTATCCTTTCTTTCAAAAAAACAAAACGGTGCCCCAAGGGCTAAGCAAAACTTGCTGGCATGAAATTCACATGCTAACGGGGGTACGCCGACTACTTGGTCGCATACATGGAGTTCATTTTAATTCAAGCAAGCACGCTAATATGAACAACATAATAATTATGCAAAAGCAACACTCATACATAGAGCATGACACATGCAATGGAAAACAATTCACAAGCTATCCATTCATCAATCACCGAGGCCCTGAGATTCACTTCTCAAGTTCTAGCCTCATCCATTGTTAGTCAATTTCCCATCCGGGTTAATTGGATGTTCTTACTCTTATTTCTTGATCAAATGACTCATACTAGTCATGATCTTTACTTTACCAATTATCCTTCTCTTGAATAATTATTAAGTCAAGTCGGTTGACCTTCGGGCAGAGACAAGACTATCTCACCAGCGGGCTTAAGGTTGGCTTACTTCCCCGGGTTACGCCCATAAAGGGTCTGGACCATGGTGGGAAGGTTAGGCCAGAACACGGATAACAACCTCTCTTGTTTCCTCATTCTCACGCGTGGCCAAAACGGTACCGGGCTTCTCACCAACTCCAAATTACCATTTTCTCAAAGTTAAGAAGGTCTCATAGTTAGGGAGTTAGTGGGAATATTTCAATCAATACCTCATGGTTAGCACACTTACACATCCAAGCAATTAAGCTCTTCATCCAACAATTATGTCTTTCATGAATTATACAAACTTCTTAGTTTAGCCACAACTCAACCAATGGGTAATAAATCACAAGACACACGGAAATGCAATAAATCATATTCGTGCATTTATCTTGATTAGGTGATTGCATTTAAACACACAGACATATAAATCGAGGAAACCTCGTTAGCATATAGGGCATGAGAAAATCATACCGTTCACCAAGGATTTACTCTCACGTGTCGTCTCACGCTCCACAGGTAACCCTCGTACGACTGATATCATTTTAAATGTTTCTATTAACATTAAGACCATACGGTATGTAAACGACTAGCGCACCCGTATTTAACCCCGTTGTCCCGGTAATCTTAATTTCTCACTTGTGAACTTAAGTTCTCACATTCATATTCAATCTCACACTTGTTCAATCATCCTAATGACCTTTACATGTCACCAAACAAGTCCTAACCATCCCCTAATATCATTACCAATCAATTCTCCATCATTTAATTGCATTAAAACACTTTCGGAAGTATTTTGGGGGTGGTCCGGGACTTAGTCCGGCCCCTAAGTCCCGGACCAATACATGGCAATACTCTCGGGTGTAATTTTACTCTGGTCCAGGACATGGTCCTGGTCTTAAGTCCCGGACCAGCTGTAGGATGCAACTCATGGCTGATTTTTCAATATGGTCCGGGACATGGTACTCAAGCTGAGTCCCGGACCAAGCTATCTTGCCAACTCTCAGTCCTTTTTACATTGTGGTCCGGGACTTTGTCCCTAAGCTTGGTCCCGGACCATAGCAGTAATCTGTCAAATTTGACAGTTTTAAATCCTATTCCAACACCAGTTCTTACCCAATATTTTCCTAATCTTTCCACATGTTTCCAAACATGTTATAACTCCTCAAAACCTTCTTAATCCATTGTCCAAACCTATCATACAATTCTTGATCAATTTTACCATTTCAATTCTTATTTTCTGCACTTATACCCACTAGTGTATTCCAAAACATTCCCATGACAGTTTTCAACATACTTCCAACCATTGTGACCATACCAAATTCTTCCTTGACATTTGCATTTACAATACCCAAATCCACTCACCCTTCCCAAGGTCAAACCCACTAGTTCATTACTACCTATCTAAGGCATTCCTATATCATATTTTGCTATAGATTTTCACACAACCAATTTCCATCCTTAAACAAGCGTTTCTAGGGTGATTAACAAACCAAATTCACCCCTTCCAACTCCTAGTTAACCTTAGGTCCTCCCATACTCATAACATCACCTAAACCTCTCAATTTCTATAAAATTTTTGCCATAGTATCCCTACTATTCTATGATGCCCAACTACATTATTTTCAACACCTAAACACATTCAACTAACCACACCCAACATTGGGCACTACCAGCACACAAGGTCTCATCCAAAGTTCCATCAAGCACAATATAATGCAATAACTTAAATTGCTTGGCTCTAAGGCCCTTAAATCTCATATCAATTCACAATTCTCTCTTCTAACTACAAAACACATTTTCAACTCAGTTTTGGTTTATCCTTTTTAAATTTCCCATCCCATAATTCTAAAGCATTAAGATAGTCATTAAGGTAAGCTATTTACCTTAAGCTTCCAAGTTTGCCTTTCCCTTCTCCTCTTCTTCTTTTCTCTTGATTTTCGGTCATGAGGCAAATACCCTTGCCAAAACTCTAGACCAACATTCAAATGGGGAATTAAGAGCTAAGTAATACTCTTAGTCTTATTAATTACTCTAATGTACAAAGAAGGTGCTTAAAGCACAAGGATTAGGGATTTACTTTGAAACCCTAAAATGAGCTTTTGGTCATGAATCAAAGAAGAGCTACCATTAAGCTTTTGTGGCTTGTATCAATGCTCAAACAAGGAAGGAAAACAAAGCAATGGAGGAGTCAAAATCGGTCATGACAAGGAATGGAGATAAGATAGGGTTTTTCTTGAATTTTCTTACCTTAAACCAATAAGGGAACCAACTAGCTCCAGAAAATATGATTTTCTTCTCAAATGGGGCTACACCCATGGAGGTCATCTTCATCCTTTGGAGATTTTGAAAAAGGGGAAAGGAAGCCCTTGATGAGAGGAGTAAGAATATGTATTTTGTTTTCCATTTGGATCATGGAGTTGGCTTGGGCAACAGGAGGAATATGGGGAAGCCATGGAAGGCTTCAAAAATCGCCAGCCATAGAGAGAGAAGAAGAGAGGTAAGAGAGAGAATCTCTCTTTTAGCTTTTTGAGTTGGTAAAGTGAATGAGTGAAGTGGAGAGAGATCCCCTCTTTCTTTTCTCTTATTCTCACGTAAGGAGGGAGCTACTTTGGCTGGAGAAAGCTGAGTCATCAGCTGGGAGGGAAAACAAATGGAAGGAGAGAGAGAGTCCTTTTTTTGCTTAAAAGTAGTAAAGTGAGAAGAGAAGAGATAAAGTAGTCAAATTGCTTTTTGACTCTCATATAAGAGGAGTCTCACTAGGCTAAAAAGGTGATGAGTCACCCCTTTAAAACCGGCCCCCTTAATCTACTAGGCAGGGGTATTTTCATCTTTTCACACGGAACACTCGTAAATTCCCGGTTTTGGCACTATTCACTAACCGGGCCCGTTTTCCAGATTTTTCTCGTTTCTTTAATTTTAATGGTTCTCAACCCTTCATTAATGTTTAATTATAGTTATTTGATCAACTATAATTTTTACGAGTCCATTTACCCACTTAAAGTCACGTTTCCAGGTTTTCTCGAAAAACGTGCTTTAGGACTTCATTTGCGTTTTTAACCCACTATATGGATCCATTTTCTTCTGGAATTGACCCCATATGTAATTTAGGCATAATTAAGCCCTAAGAATTCATCTAGGACTCTAGTCGAGGTCATATTCCTCCTATAGTTGCTTAACACATATTTTTACGTTTTGTGCTTTTTAAGCGTTTTCTTCTTTCTTTTGGTTTTACCTTCTTTACCAATATTCTTTAAGCATCATTAGGCCTCTAAATATCATATTAGAATAATTTAATCACCATATTTAAGTCCGGGGTATTTCAATCTACCCCCTTAAAGAACTTTGCCCTCAAAGTTGGTGAAAGTTGGTGAATCTACCCTTACTCAATTTAGACACATCAATGTCAAAGAGCATTTATCAATTCAACCTTACAAATTCTCATATTTGTCCAACAAGGTGTTCACATACCACACAATGCAAGCACGATACCACAATGCAAGCATAATACAATACAACCATTACAATTTACACCATGTGTACATGCCAGTACAACACAAAATCAATTATCAATCGTGCACATACCAGTGAAACACAAAACAATTATCAATCGTGCACATATGAGTGCAACTCAAAACAATTATCAATCATGCACATACCAGTGCAACTTGACGTACACCGCAATACAATACAACTCCAATTCCGATTTATACTTTCTGCATCTACTCTTAAAGTGATTACTTATGACCACTTACAGGGAGCTTCAAGAATCATTCAACCCTGATGTGATCAGCATCAGTGTTGAACTATCCTTCCACCCCAATTTGTGTTCAGTTTTCCTTGATCGCTAGCAAATCAAGTTCGACTTCCCACGTCAATTTCACATAATCAATTAATTTAATTATTTCCATTTTCTATCTTTTTACTCTTTCTAGTCACAATCACAAATCAATACATCTCCAAAGGATGGAACTTAGTCCATCAATCATCCTCAATTTTATCTCCAATCAAGTAACCTAGGGAATTCAATTCCCACTAGGTTCTACATCGGTTTTACACCTATTCATACTTTATCATATCTCATAGACATCGGTTTCATACCGGCTCATACATCATAGTATCACGTTTAATGTCAAATAGACATGCATTATTGGGATTTTAATTCCCCCGGAGTTTCTCTACTCCTTTTTCACTTGTATACTCACACCGGAGTTACAAGATAGTCAAGTTCATATCAATGGTAATCGCATCTCCCGTGCGTAATAACCATAATTACACTATGAACGAATGCATATGTTTATGTAACATGCGTACCAATCCTCAAAACAATTTCTTCCGTGCTATACACACCGTAGTTTACGTACTTAATACGTAAAACATACGCTAACCGACTTTTCGCTCTACCCCCCTTAAAAGGGATTACGCCCACGTAATCTACCACATGTCATCATTGAACATTGGTCTAAGGCATTCAGCCGTCATGGAGTGTTTTAGCTTCCATGCGGTCAATTATACAATGTTCTTTGGTCAAAGGGTCATAACCATATTGACGGTTAGTCCCTACACAAATAATTTTCATCGGAGTTTATCCGACTCATAACCAGGTTCGGTTCTAGCCTCTCAGGCTTCAAGGCATTAATAATTATCCATCCGCTTGCATTTACTAGGTATATTAAACCTTTAAGCTAGGGCCCACAAGCTTCTGCTGCACGACCCTAATATCTTTAACGCTTAGTTCATCCTTTTGTCATGCTTAATGCATTGTACATCTTCCTTTTTATTCCATTTATCTTGGAAATAAAGGTTTCTCTATCTGCGCGTGGTACCTCTTACCGTACGCGAACTTGATGAGTTTTAGATTTTCTCTCCCGTTCTCCAGAAATCTAGCGTACACATTGTCGTGTGCTTCTGTGATTATTCCCTTGGTTTTCCGACTTACTATCGGTTGAGGTCAAGCTACTACGTAGTATGTAGTGCTTCCTTTGTTGTTAGTGGCTTCCGAATTGTGCTCACTTATCTGGTTCTTTTACTTGTACGACCTTGCATTTTCTATGTATCGGTCCTCTTAACTTTCATAAGTTTTCCTCCGTTTTTATTCCGGTGGAATTCATTTCTTGTGATTGTTGGTGCATCCAACATTCTTCGTGCTTCTTCCGTATTTAGTACGATCGGTTGTTTAGAAATCAGGTACTCTTGTCCCAAGCTATTATTCCTCTTATCAGGTTGATCCACTAGGAATACGCTTTCAGTTCCTTATACAATTGTAATAGGAATGAATAATACGTTCCTGTGAGATCTTTTGTCATATGGTTCAGACTATAGGCTTCAATGCCCAGTCTATCTACCAACTTTTGCTTTTCATCTCCACTATGTCTAGCTCATGGGTTAGCTTGTTTCCCATATCATTGTCTAACTATATTCACATAATGGTCGCTTGCTGCACACCATGTTCTTATTCATCATACAGGTATTGTTTTCGCGGCCTCTGCTACCGTGGTAGCTTGCCTTTATTCTTTGCCCATTGTTGGCGCGATTCCTCAACCGTTCACCCCAACGTCTCGTCTTGTATTCAATCCCTTCATGGTGTAAACACACTGGGAGTTCTCTAGGTTCGTGTGTATGGCGGTCGCCAAATCACACCGTAAGATCATTATCTTTTTAATGTGAAGATGCTTTACTTCAGATTCGGGTTCATGTGTAGGTTAGTCTTCCTCACAGTCTTTCATCACTTATGATATTGTTTACCAAGTAATTTGGCTAACTAAGGAAGAAGTAATCCATTGGGTCCTAAGCTCTTTTGAGCGTTGGTCACTTGATGTGTCATATTATGCACCGGCAGTGTTTGTTTCTGATGATTACTGCCTTCCAAATCCAGGGCATTGAATATAAGGTCTGGTCATGCAATCTTCCTTCTCTATGTACGACATTGGGACATCCTGAGGAAACTTCAAGAGTTTACGGGTCCCGTCCTCTAATAGAAGGGTATTCTATCATTGATAAGTGAAAGCCCATATTGAGGGGTTTATTTCCACTCACAAGCCTCACAACAAGGATTTGCTATGTTAGCTTCCGCTCATGTATTTCCACCACTCACACTATGGTTCACCATTTACTTGGCTGCCTATGGAATATGCTATTCTTTAAGTCTCTCTGCTCTTTGAGCATCGTTCATTCTACAACTCGTATTGCACATATACCGTGTTTGCTTCTAAACCGACTACTCTTTCGGTTTTCAACAATTGCTATAAAAGCTTATTTCTTCATACTAGTCTTGGCAATTTCTCTTTCTTGTTCATATTGTTCTTTGACAATAACCACATGTTCAAACTTTCATTTATCATATGCATAAGTTGAGATGTCCTCTTTTGTTACATACTTAATGGGGTACCATTATCAACTCTTGGGGTATGTGAATCTCGTTCTAATTACAATTATTGTATTTCATTAGGTGAAAGCCTCTTTTCCCTAGAGGGTATACATAGTAATAACGAGAGGTATCCCCACTCCTCTAAATCCTCATAGTGCCCGAGCGTGGGCCAAATCAGTGGTGTCCTCGCCTAGATTCTTATGTCTCTGTACTACTGTTACTATAGAGAGCAGGGAAAGAAACTAAAAGCCTTGTCAACTGTATACTAGTCTGATGCTCTAGTGACAGTGACACTGAAGTAGTTTTTACTCTAAGCTGCTCATTACATTAAATTCAAATCGAGTGGTTCATTCGCTGCTCTATTCATTTGTATCAAATACTTTCCCTACTTTTACTGGTGTCATTCTCGGTAATTCTTCTTACTATTCAATGTGGGTTTTGTAACCATTTAAATCTTCGTAACGTAGTTGGTTCATGGCTTACAAGCCACATTGCCTCGAGTTACGCTCTTTGTAGGCTATTCATACAAGTTTCTACTTCTTCATATACCGTCAAATGGTTGAAGGTGGTACTAGGCTCCATGCCAAGGTTGTTTCATCACGCTTCCGTTTATGGGAGGCCCTTAAGCAATAACAGGTTGCCTTTTCGGCAATTTCGGGTATCTTCTATTAAGTGGATTCCCTTCGTGTTTGCACCGAGTATTGTTTTAGCTCTCATGTATCTATCCCGATATTTCGTTCAACAATTGTTGACTCAGATATCTTTCAAGGATTATTCCTGGGTGTCGTTGAGTTACGCCATTTCGTCTGGCTGGTATTTATAGGTATGTTAGTCAACTACGCCGCCTTGCGGTAATGTATTTCGAATTGTCCCATTTAGGGTTGCAATGTCTCCCATTCTCGGGTAGACCATTACTACTTTCTCCCTTACGTTCTTGGCTGGGTTTAATATCCTCTTTAGTGAAGCACGATATTTCCCATTAGTCTTGGTGGTTGTTCTGGGAATTCTATCCCATTCATTGAACATTGACGTGTCTATGTTATACATTGCCTTATTGTGCTTAGGCTAGGCATTCATTCCAGCTATCATGTGTCTCCTTTGAGATTCTCGAGACATATCCAATGTCTATACTCATTGATCAGTGCTCCTTGTACTTCCTAATTCTTAATCATTCTCCCTTGGATGAATTCTCTGATTCCTTGAGACTCGTTAGTTTGCCTGAGTTCTTATTCTTCAATGGTTCAAGATAATCAGTTATTCTGGTTTGAACTTGCTTCGCTGACCGTAGTACGGAGTAGGGCTGTCCATTAGGTTCGTCAATTCGGTTTTGACCGAAAACCGTAATTTTTTCGGTTATTTTTGACCGAAATTTATAACCGTATTTTATATTTCGGTTTTTCGGTTAACCGAATAACAATTCGGTTCGGTTTTCGGGTTTGACACGGCCAAAATTCGGTTAACCGTATAACCGAATTATTACATTACTAACGCATCGTTTTAAGTTTAACTTGCTTTTAGTTTAGGGTTAGTTCACAAATCACACATTCACACTCACACCCTAATCAAATCAAATTCCTCCCGTATTCCGCCGCTCGACTTTCTCCCTCTCGTGCTCCTTCCTTGTTTCTTCACTCCACTTCAGTACTCCAGGCGCTGTGGCTTGTTGTTTCTTCTGGTTTCTCTAAGTCTAACCACGAGTCCACGACAATGTCCCTGTGATTCTGTGAAGCTACATCTCGCACAGCAGGTTGAGGAGGGGGATAAAACAATTCATTTCTGGAACCCATTTTGTTTATCGCATAGTTATTCCCAGATCTCCCCACCCTTCTCTTCTCCCGCGCGCGCCGGATGATGCGCCCAAATGTCCTGAATCTGCTCTGCTAATGCCAACTGCCCACCTGGTAAATTTCATCCCTGCGCATATTTTTGCTTTTTTGTTGTTCATCCATAACGTCAAATGCGATTCTTATTTTTTTTTTTAGTGCTATTGCGCGAAGTTTATCTGAATCTGAAGGTGCTAGTGCTTATTAGTTTAGCTCTCATTGACTACTAAATCTGAAGAAATTATCTCGGGGATTACGAGATCTGGGAAGGGGTTGTGAAAGATTAATTAATTACCGTCTATACTCGACTCTTAAGATTGCTTATACCTTTGCTTATGACATAGTAATAATTTCTTAGTTCCATTTATACAGCTCCATTTACAAAACTGGTCTTTTGATGGGTTGTTCTTGTTCTGCCTATATTTATAAAGCTCCATTTCAACAGCATGTTTAAAGCTCTCTTTATTGTTGTTGTACTGATTAATTACAACTATTTTGTATGTCCTGGTGTGTTCAGCGAAACTTATATCCCAAATTGCGGCCAAGCAGCAGAGCTTCATTTCTCCTCATCTTATCCTCTCCCTTAATCGGTGAGTGTTTCTAATTAAAAAAATGTAATGTTGGCTTATATGGTTGTTAATTAAGAAGACTAGGATCACCGTTTTATGTGTATCTTCCTCTGCCTATGTTATGTTGCTCTTATCCTGCTGTAATGAAGAGGGGAGGAGTGGTAGTACATAAATCAAACTATATTAAATGGTTCGTCTACTGATAACAACATTACTCATCATTTATGCATTTTTTTGTAAATAAATCAAACTTTAGCAACTGATCTCATTACTAATAACATAAAGCTCATGTCATTTCTGTAAATAGATCAAACTCTAGCTCTTGTCATATCACTAATAACTCTACAGTTGGTTTGCTGATCTCATTATCACCCATCTGTGCAGCAGCCTATTCTCCACTCTAGTTCTCCATCTGTTGCACTTGTTCATAATAATTTATTCTTATATTTTCTTTTTCAGAAATGACTAACCTTTCCGTTGGATCTACAATATTGGGAGTATGAAAGAAGTGGATTAGGGTAAGTTTATTTTCTACACTTCCCTTGCTGTTTGAATAGCTACTATGAGCAACATACTTTCACTCTACTTAATTTCTTTATTTATTTATCTCTTCAGCTCTTGATTTTGGTGACGAACTGTGTTTGAAGGAATGTCTTATATAGATCATTGTTGAATGGGTGTTGCTGAACTGTTGTTTGAATGTGTGCTGCTGTAGTGCCTTCCCCTCAGCCTGACATCTCCCTCTCTTTGTTGAATGTGAAGTATCTCTGTTGTTGAATGTGTGCTGCTGTATGTGTGCTGCTGTATGTGTGCTGCTGTAGTACAAGGTATTCTCTGCAACTAGCTATGATAGGCAATGGGTGTTGCTGAACTGTTCTTTGAAGTGATAAAAGTTGAATTTTCTGCAACTTGAAGTGGACAGTTCTATTATTCAAAATGTGTATGTATTCTCTGTTGTAACATTGAATTTTCTGCAGTGGGAGCATATCAGAAACTTTGTTCCTCTTGTTTCAGGTCTTGGATTGGGAGCATCACTAGTGAGTCTAATGGAGTGGCTTCTCAAGCGGAAGATTGAGGAAAGCATTGAAATAAAATGGATGCAGAATGGATGCAGAGTTCATGTGATAACTATAATAGATTGAACAAGAATTATGGAAGTATCATTTGGAATTGTTTCCTCTGTTTTGTGGTTTTTTTATAATTTTTAAGTCAGATCTATTCTCATCATCAAGCTGGCACAAGAGAGGATAGGTCATGTATGTTCATTTTAGGATATTTCGGTTTTTTTTTAAATTTCGGTTTTCAGCTTCTGTTCAGTTATTCGGTTTTTTTTTATTTCGGTTATTTCAGTTTTTCGGTTTTTCGGTTTTTTTGGTTAACCGAATAACCGAACAATAAATCGGTTCGGTTTTCGGTTACATATGGTTATAAAATTTCGGTTTTCGGTTAATTCGGTTTTCGGTTAAATCGGTTATATGTTGTAATTCGGTTAATTCGGTTATAACCGAATTAACGAAAACCGAACGGTTTTAGCTTATTCGGTTTTCGGTTAACCGAATTAACCGAATGGACAGCCCTAGTACGGAGTTGACTACTTCCCGTGCCCCGTGCTCCACTCGTATACATATGTGGGGTACCTTACTGATACATTTCTACTTACCTGACTAACCTATAATCAGGTCTGTCAGGCCCGCACGCTCCTTCAAAGTGCGGTCGTCCCACATCTCGTTTTTGTACACTCATAGTGTTCGTTACACGCCTAGGTGAAGTATTCTGTTGTCAACTCCTCTTGTATCGTCCTATGATAGCTTACTATGGTTCTTCTGGGTTTGGTTTTAAAATATTTTGTGGTTTTGAAAGAAATCTGGTTTTGGAAGAAAAATTTGGGTTTGAAAGAAAAAATTTCATGACATTACCACGTCTGGTGATCTTGACCAAGTCTAGCTTCTCGCTGACTAGTGTATTCATTAATACAATGGTTAGGCCGTTAGGCCCTTTCAATGTTCTGTTATTCAAGTTATTAGGATTTGCGGTCCTATAATTGCTTCATTCACCATCGCGGTACTTTACTGAGTACTTCCTGGCTGTTAAAAGTTTCTCCAGCTTTGTTATTACAGCACTTGCTATGGCAAGTGCGCCATGCAGGCTGGTTTTCGGGTTAATATGTACCGGTTATGGTATTATTTCCATCTGTATTCGGTAGCCTTGATGGCTCATCCTTTGCTCCTTCAATCTTGATAATCAATCTTCTAAGTAATTGCTCATTCATCTTGACATAGTAGTCTTTAATCAGGGGTTCTCTATTCTTGGAGACCCCTATTTACTTAGTGATATGTCTTCCTTATAGCCCGTTCCCACAACATTATCGTGGTTACCGAGGCCTGGACTATGGCTTAGGCACTACCTTGTAGTCCTATTGAAGCATATTTCGAAATGTTCTCATGGTTGTCTGAGTTTCATAGACCAGGTATTTTAACCTCCTTAGGTTTGTAGATTCGGAGTTATCCACTCCTGACTAGTTCCTTAGTCGGTTAGTATACCTTGTGGTATTACCTACTATTGCAGCCCCGTAGACATGTGTCTCGGGTTTTTGTTACTGCTCCTTTTTCCGCTTTGTTGCACGGTTGGTGCTTTCCTTCTTGCTGGCCGAGTAGGGTTCTCGCGACTGCTAAGCATATCACCTCATGCTGCCGTAAATTTCATTTTCCTGTTGATAGGATTCTCAATTTTCCGCTATTAAGTGGGGGTATTGTCGTTCAAAACGGAACCGTCTCCGGGATTTCCAGTTCTTGGAATCTACCGTATGACAGGTTTCTTGTCCTTACAGGGTTATTTCATAACTGCCAGATAGGTTTTCCCAAGTAAGAGAGGTCTTTCCATCTCTCTGGCGTTCTTCCCGAGTTATAAAACGGGGGATGTGGAGGCAGGTTTGGATATGGTAGGTTTCCAGTACACACTGGGATTCCTATATAGCATATCTCTCACGCTATCACTCAACCCTTACTTGCCCTAAGTCTCTAATTCCTAACTCGGTATTTCCTAAGCTCGGTATTTCCAGTCATCAGAGAGATACTTCGCTCTGATACCACTTTTTGTAACACACCCTACCGCTAATCATGTCATTATCTCCTAACTGCCTCTTACATCCTTACCTTCGCAGCAGAAAATCCCAAACCAACGGTGGGTGAAACAAATGCCGTTAGCCACCCACGTGACTAACAGGCCTAATCCAATACAGTAACGGTCTGATGGACCGGAATACCCGAGTACTTAAACAAATACAATCAACACTTTATTTCCAAACCGAGTCATATACTACTCTTTAGTCAATACGGTGCTCAACACTTACAATCCAATATACCGAGTCTACTAATGTACAATCCAAAATACATTCCGTTCTCGCAAGTCTAAAACAAGTGTCCATGAGTTTAACACCTACACATGTCGATCAAGGTCTACATAACTTCCAAAATACAAAAAGGTGTACAACAGGGTACACCGGCTACACAAAAGGGGCTACAAGCCCGGGTACAACTCAGTACACATTCAAAATAAATCTAACTACCAAGAGTGTAACAATCCGGTCTCTCACATCAACCATCTCGGGTACCTGAAATAAAAACGGTGCCCCAAGGGGCTCAACAAAACTTGCTGGCATGAAATCACATACCCCGCGTGCTAAGGGGGTACGCTGACTACTTGGTCGTATACATGGAGTTCGTTTAAATTCAAGCAAGCATGCTAATATGAACAACATAATAATCATGCAAAAGCAACACTCTACATAGAGCATAACACATACAATACAAAACAATTCACAAGGCATCCATTCATCAATCACTGAGGCCTTGAGATTCACTTCTCAAGTTCTAGCCTCATCCATTGTTAGTCAATTTCCCATCCGGGTTAATCGGATGTTCTTACTCTTATCTCTTGATCAAATGACTCACACTAGTCATGATCTTTACTTTACCAATTATCCTTCTTTTGAATAATTATTAAGTCAAGTCGGTTGACCTCCGGGCATAGACAAGACTATCTCACCACCGGGCTAAGGTTGGCTTACTTCCTCGGGTACGCCCATAAAGGGTCTGGACCATGGTGGGAAGGTTAGGCCAGAACTCGGATAACAACCTGTCTTGTTTCCTCGTTCTCACGTGTGGCCGAAACTGTATCGGGCTTCTCACAAACTCCAAATTACCATTTTCTCAAAGTTAAGAAGGCCTCATAGTTAGGGAGTGGTGAGAATCTTTCAATCAATACCTCATGGTTAGCACACTTACACATCCAAGCAATTAAGCACTTCATCCAACAATTATGTCTTTCCATGAATTATACAAACTTCTTAGTTTAGCCACAACTCAATCAATGGGTAACAAATCACAAGACATACGGAATGCAATAAATCATATTCGTGCATTTATCTTGATTAGATGATTACATATAAACACACAAACACACAAATCGAGGAAACCTTGTTAGCATACAGGGCATAAAAAAATCATACCGTTCACCAAGGATTTACTCTCGTGTGTCGTCTCACTCTCCTCAAGTAACCCTCGTATGACTGATATCATTTCAAATGTTTCTATTAACATCAAGACCATACGGTATGTAAACGACTAGCACACCCGATTTAACCCCGTTGTCCCAGTAATCTTAATTTCTCACTTGTGAACTTAAGTTCTCACTTTCATATTCAATCTCACACTTGTTCAATCATCCTAATGACCTTTACATGTCACCAAACAAGTCCTAACCATCCCCTAATATCATTACCAATCAATTCCCCATCATTTAACTGCATTAAACACTTTCGGAAGTATTTTGGGGGTGGTCCGGGACTTGGTCCGGCCCCTAAGTCCCGGACCAATACATGGCATACTCTCGGGTGTAATTTTACTCGGGTCCGGGACATGGTCCTGGTCTTAAGTCCCGCACCAGCTGTAGGATGCAACTCACGGCCGATTTTTCAATATGGTCTGAGACATGGTACTCAAGCTGAGTCCCGCACCAAGCTATCTTGCCAACTCTCGGTCCTTTTTACATTGTGGTCCGGGACTTTGTCCCTAAGCTAGGTCCCGGACCATAGCAGTAATATGTCAAATTTGACAGTTTTAAATTCTATTCCAACACCAGTTCTTACCCAATCTTTTCCTAATCTTTCCACATGTTTCCAAACATGTTATAACACCTTAAACACTTCTTAAACCCCTTAATCCATTGTCCAAACCTATCATACAATTCTTGATCAATTTCACCATTTCAATTCTTATTTTCTGCACTTATACCCACTAGTGTATTCCAAAACATTCCCATGACAGTTTTCAACATACTTCCAACCATTGTGACCATACCAAATTTTTCCTTGACATTTGCATTTACAATACCCAAATCCACTCACCATTCCCAAGGTCAAACCCACTACTTCATTACTACCCATTCAAGGCATTCCTATATCATATTTTGCTACAGATTTTCACACAACCAATTTCCATCCTTAAAACAGCGTTTCTAGGGTGATTAACAAACCAAATTCACCCCTTCCAACTCCTAGTTAACCTTAGGTCCTCCCATACTCATAACATCACCTAACCCTCTCAATTTCTACAAAATTTTTACCATAGTCTCCCTACTATTCTATGATGTCAAACTGCATTATTTTCAACACCTAAACACATTCAACTAACCACACCCAACATTGGGCACTACCAGCACACAAGGTCTCATCCAAAGTTCCATCAAGCACAATATAATGCAATAACTTAAATTGCTTGGCTCCAAGGCCCTTAATCTCATATCAATTCACAATTTTCTCTTCTAACTAAAAACACATTTCAACTCAATTTTGGTTTATCCTTTTTAAATTTCCCATCCCATAATTCTAAAGCATTAAGATAGTCATTAAGGTAAGCTATTTACCTTATGCTTCCAAGTTTGCCTTTCCCTTCTCCTCTTCTCCTTTTCTCTTGATTTTCGGTCATGAGGCAAATACCCTTGCCAAAACTCTAGACCAACATTCAAATGGGGAATTAAGAGCTAAGTAATACTCTTAGTCTTATTAATTACTCTAATGTACAAAGAAGGTGCTTAAAGAACAAGGATTAGGGATTTACCTTGAAACCCTAAAATGAGCTTTTGGTCATGAATCAAAGAAGAGCTCCCACTGAGCTTTTGTGGCTTGTATCAATGCTCAAACAAGGAAGGAAAACAAAGCAATGGAGGAGTCAAAATCGGTCATGACAAGGAATGGAGAGAAGATGGGTTTTCTTGAATTTCTTACCTTAAACCAAGAGGGAACCAACTAGCTCCAGAAAATATGATTTTCTTCTCAAATGGGGCTACACCCATGGAGTTCATCTTCATCCTTGGAGATTTTGAAAATAGGGAAAGGAAGCCCTTGATGAGAGGAGTAATAATATTATTTGTTTTCCATTTGGAGCATGGAGTTGGCTTGGGCAAGAGGAGGAAGATGGGGAAGCCATGGAAGGCTTCAAAAATCACCAGCCATAGAGAGGGGAGGAATAAATTGTTTGCGGGAAGAAGAGAGGTAGGAGAGAGAATCTCTCTTTTTGCCTTTTGAGTTGGTAAAGTGAATGAGTGAAGTGGAGAGAGATCCCTCCCCCTCTTTCTTTTCTCTTATTCTCACGTAAAGAGGGAGCCACTTTGGCTGGATAAAGCTGAGTCATCAGATGGAGGGAAAAGAAATGGAAGGAGAGAGAGAGAGTCCTTTTTTGCTTAAATTAAAAGTAGAAAAGTGAGGAGAGAAGAGATAAGTAATTAAATTACTTTTTGACTCTCATATAAGAGGAGTCTCACTAGGCTAAAAAGGTGATGAGTCACCCATTAAAATTGGCCCCCTTAATCTACAAGGTAGGTATTTTCGTCTTTTCACATGGAAAGCTTAAAATTCACGGTTTTGGCACTATTCACTAACCGGGCCCGTTTTCTGGATTTTTCTCGTTTCTTTAATTTTAACGGTTCTCAACCCTTAATTAATGTTTAATTATAGTTATTTTATCAACTATAATTTTTACGAGTCTATTTACCCGCTTAAAGTCACGTTTCCGGTTTTCTCGAAAAACGTGCTTTAGGACTTCGTTTGCATTTTTAACCCACTATATGGATCCGTTTTCTTTGGGAATTGTTCCCACATGTTATTTAGGAATAATTAAGCCCTAGGGATTCATATAGGACTCTAGAAGAGGTCATATACCTCCTATAGTTGCTTAACGCACATTTTTACGTTTTGTGCTTTTTAAGCGTTTTCTTCTTTCTTTTGGTTTTACCTTCTTTACCAATATTATTTAGGCATCATTAGGCCTCTAAATATCATATTAGAATAATTTAATCAATATTTAAGTCTGGGGTATTTCAAAAGGCTTAGGAATATTATTGCACATACTTTAGCAAATCTAGGTTGGCTAGACAATATATCAATATCTGATCTTATGACAAACCACATTGTATCTTATCATCATATCTATATAATGGAAGTATGTTAGTGTGTTTTTGAAAAAAGAAAGACCAATATTCAAAATACACGGGCGCGCATAATTTTCTTCTTCTTTTTTAATATATATAATTTTGCTTTTTTTCTTTCAATACCTTAATAGTATAATTATTATACTTAGTATAGAATAAGTCATTGATTACATTAAACTAAAACTGCTTTACTTAACTATCATCCATTCAGATGGGTCTACAAACTTCTAATTCATATAATGATAAGTAGTATCATATGAAAATATATGAGATTGTCTTTTTTTGGATGATGCTTTTTATGAGGTGTAATTTTCTAAAAGTCACTTTTTTTACTCCAATGAACTGAATTGATTAAAAATGATAATAAGAACTATAAGCGAGGATTATTGATAATTGGTAATTGGTGACTTAATTTAAATTAGACAATAACAAATACTCTAAAACAATCTTTGTATTAAATCTTATAACTTAATTATGTAAAAAAACCAGAGTAAAATTTAGATGTTCTACAAATAAACTATAATAAATCCTAAAATATTATGTATCTACAATATAGCGAGAGTATAAATAACCATAAACCATTAAAAAAGAAAATCATATTTTAAAGAATGGAGAAGATCTAATGAAATTCTAATTACAATTGAACCTTGAAAGATAATATAAAATTTTAAGACCTAAGGATTGAGGTACTTGCGAACTCTAGAACTTCTAAGCCAGATTATGTTATTTCTTAAATTGCAAGGTTATTTGCAGTCACCAAATGTTTCATACATTCACTTTTTTGGAAAAAAAAGAAAATCAGTTAACAAACAAATTCAAAAAACTATTTCAATGACCTATCGAAAGAGGTTGGGCGATAGACGAGCACATAAACTTAATGATCATCAAGATGTAAAAATGCAAGATCCAGGTAATTTGTAAAGTAGCCAGAATGTAGCTGACCAGTGGCTACACAGAGACTACCCACCCCGCGGCTAGGACGCATATCGACTATGACAGGGATAGCTGGCCAGCGGCTAGGACAGGGATAGCCGCCAGTGGCTAGGCTGGGACAACCGCCAAAACAGTTGCGTCATTTGTAGCCTGCTGTCTGCTACTCTGAAATGCATTTTTTTACTTTTTTTAACTAATATTTCTCTGTCATTATACTTTTAGGGTAATGTTGAAGATGTACAAGATGAAAATGAAGTAGATTTAGAATATCACGTACTTGACGCAAAACCCTAAACCACAAACCCTAAAATAATCAAATTTCAACGTTTTAACTGTCCTATGATGGTTTTTGGAATGTGTTGTTTGTAGGGTAATATTTTTTACCTCATTCGATATTGTATAATGTTGACGCTCACTCAAAAGATTATTAAGGTTTGTAGTGAAGGGTTTAGGATAAGCTTTCGAGGTTTTAGCTTTTTTAGGGTGGTTTTAGGGTATGTGGTGTAGAGAATCTAAATTTAACTCATTCTATACTTTATAATGTCGTCACTGACTCAGAAGATTTTTAGAGTTACTGACCCCTAAACCCTCCACTACAAACCCTAAAATAAGCCTTCGATGTTGTAACTTTCATAGGTTTTTTTTAGGATGTGTCATGTAGGGTAATCTTTTTTTTTAACTCATACTACACTTTATAATGTTGTCACTAACTCAACATATTATTAGGGTTTATGGTTTAGACCCTAAACCATTCACTACAAACTCTAAAGTAAACCTTCGACATTTCACCTCTCCTAGCAGAGGCGGATCAAAAGGGGGGGGGTGACAAACTTTTGTAAATTTAAAAAAAGCTCTTATAAATTCTGAAATGACATAATATTTTAAAGAATGATAGTGTCAAAAAATCTATTTTCCTTGCCCCCAACAAAACTCCTGGGTCCGCCACTGTCTCCAAGGTGGTTTTTAGGGTTTGAGTTTAGCATTATCCTTTCTTTGATAATTAGAAAAATGTATACAAGCTTTATAATCATTTCCATCATTATTATAAAAAGATGACATTAGTGTTATATATTTTTTACTTTGGTTGTTCTCATCGATTCATTGTGTATAAGAATTTTTTTTAGCATTATCAGTTTACAGAGCTTGACTGGTTTGAACCTGGAGATTATAAATGTTTAGAAATAATAAACTGAGTTGTTGGAGTCAGTTTTACGCATTCATCTAACCTTGATTTTTATGTATCCATGATAATTTATAAATATTTCCACTGATGATTAGAAAACATTCATACCCTTTTATAATTGTTTCTGTCACTATTATAAAAAAAGTCACTAACTATTATATATCTTTTCATTGGTCATTCTTATTGAATTATAGTGTATAGGAATCATGGAATATACTCATTTTTTTCATAGATATAAACAAAAAATATTGTTTTATTATCTAATAGTTTATATATACTCGTTCTAAAACAAATCATTACATTATTGAGACTTATAAATAATTATCTTAGTTGTCAGTTGTTTCCGTACGTATACAGTAAAATGTGTATGAAAAAAAAAACTCTATAACAATAGTAACACATGAGATTAAGATACTATGAAAGCAACTAACGGTGGGGATGGAATGTGACAGAAATATTGTGTCTGTGACAGGATCCACGCTCTATGATGGATGTGGTTTTTCTACCCAGGATGGACGTCTCACATGGTAGACTGAATAAATGTCACATAAGGATGAATCATTATAACCAGTTTTATAATTCTCTTTATTTTTATTTGTCTATATGTTTAGTTAATTGTAATATGCTTAAAATAAATATGAAATTCTACTAGATATTTTATTTTTGTCTTTATTAATTTTTTTCTAAATTTGTTTTTATATAAAATCATTGACACGAGGTTTAATTCAAGCTATTTCTTAAACGAATTATATTACACTTGTTGCTTTTAAAAAAATTACAATGTTAATATACTTTATATTAATTTAACTTAAGTCTCACTAAACAATTTATATGTATATATATGTAACTTACAAATACTATTATATTAAAAAATATTATTTAGTAGTCATTTGTAAATGTTTTTATGTTGAAATATAAAAAATTTATAACAAATAAAAAATGAAAAAGACGTTGTGATTTGAATCGGCCATCTAAGATGGAGAATTACCATCCGCCACCAAACCCTTTTTTTAAGAGAACATACATATATATTAACCATTACATAAACGTTTGATACAATCTAGAACATCACGTACCCAAACGTATTCATTTCTACTACACCTAGCTAGGTTTGCAAGCACATGTGCACTCAAATTATCTATCCGAGGCACAAATCTCCAGCTTACATCTTTAAAATATGATTGTGCAATTAAAACTAAACTCTTCAAGCAATATTCTAGACTCATAGTCTACACTACTATAGTACTCCACAATGGACTTACAATCCGTGTGAAAACATACCCTACTATAACCTAACTTTGTAGCACATAAAAGACCAAGTTTCATTGCCTTCACTTCTACCAATTGCGGCTGCTCTATCCCCAGCCACCATCAATACCCGCAGCAACCAAAACCCCACCATCATCCCTGCAAACAACACCTAACCTAAAACTTCCACCATTATCACTACTTCCATCTACATAAATCCGAAGACAACCAGCAGGAAGAGTTCAAACATCAACACGATCTTCATTCAGAGGCGCACGCTTATTGAAAGAAGCACGAAACCAGTATTTGAAAGAAAGAACAGAATGTGTGCTCTGATTGTATTTCATAGATAGAACAAAGCTCTATCGTTTATTCTTCAATTACAGTACTGCTTCATTGAGTTTTTATATGAAAAGAAAAGTAACTGAAATAGGAATACAGAATGCTAAACAACGTAACTGAAGAAACAAGAATACAGAAAGCATAACGAAGTAACTGAAACAATAACTGCATCAGTCAACAACGTGTCGCCATGCAGCAGCAAGATAAGCATCTGCTTGCTTCCAGCCCCAACGAACATCTTTTGCACACAACATGGAGCACCTGACATCATGAGAACCAAAGCTTCCACTGAAACATATAAGACGACTCAATTGATGCAAGGGAAACTTAAGAACAACATCCAACATCCAGTCACAAAAAGCATTATTCGATTCAATGTCAGCAGGGCATAGAAAACCTTCTTGATCCCCAAACACATTTACATCCATACATGAACAGAAAACGTGCAGAAGGGTTTCCATTCATTTCACCACAAGAACACAACCCCAAATTTGAGCGTTTCCACCTCACTGATAATATAGATTTTGTTGGAACAGAACCATGCAACACACGCCACCCAAATAACTTAATACGATTAGGCAAATCTGTTTTCCAAATTCTTTTAACTGCACCA
The DNA here is from genome assembly GCA_023374045.1 of Limonium bicolor. NCBI lineage: Eukaryota > Viridiplantae > Streptophyta > Magnoliopsida > Caryophyllales > Plumbaginaceae > Limonium > Limonium bicolor. The sequence goes on along the minus strand of CM041778.1, from coordinate 77,344,950 downwards.
CCCATGCAAGGTATTGCAGAGAATGAAGCAGCCATAACACTTTCTTTTCATGTCCAAATAATATTCAGAACGAATCATAAAAAACGCCGACTTAGTAGCCACCCAACACCACTAGTCCTCACTCTCCGAGGATACAAAGGAGTAGACATAATACACTTCGCATCAAGCTCATCAAACCACAAATGAACTGTTAAAATTATAATCCTAAATTTTTGGTCACGTTTCTTTTACTGATACTTAGTTCCTACTTATTTGCTAAAGAATAGGTCAATAGACGTTGAGTCTATTTAGTTTTATTTTTACTGTTACTATTATTTAGCTAGCTTTACTCATATAGCGGTTGTATTTTTAGCTATAAAAGGACTGTTGTACTCCCTCAATTGCAGTACTACAATACAATTCAGTATCATTACTCTCTCTTCCCGTTATCTTTTTCATCAGTGGCATCAGAGCCTGCAAAAAACAAAAGCCTACATACTACAGTTTCCTGCTTCCTCGTTCACAAAGAAAACACTAGTGTCTGTCACTCCCTTCCAGCATCTCCTTTTCATCAGAGGAAAAAAGTACGAATCACCATCACCATCTTTTTTTGATAAATGGCTGAAAAATCAGCTAAAGGGCAATACTTAGGTTCAAAAGAACCTTCTCACTAGTAGAAGTTTAGTTCCAAGTAAACTAAACAAAATTTAGAGACAACAAAATTGAAAGGGAAACCAAACAAAAGGTCTTAATCTGAAAAAATCGGAATGACTACGCGTCGCCTAAGAAGTGCCTAATGGCCCGGACTAGAGAACTACGCAAACATAAAAAACATCCAAGCTTCAAAGAAAATCTGGAGCGATCCAAACATTGGATACTTGGGCTAAAGGTAACCGTCGAAGTGTATTAATGCCGGGAGTTTCGGATATGCTGATGCCGGGGAAGTGAATTTTTCATTTTAGCCTTGGCCACCGGTCGGGATAATTTGCATTTGAAGCCTTTAGCCAGAGGGGAAGGCCGCACGAGCTGTTTAGGGGTTGGTTTCTCACGGCTTTGACTATTGCGCTTGAGAATATGTGTAAAGTTTTGCAAAGAAATCTCTGGGTGCGGGTAATGACAACCAAGCTTTCGACCAAAATCCAAACAGGCTTGAGCTTCTATAAGAGTAGGACTGGGAGGAGAGGATGTGGAAGGATTAGAAAAAAAAGAGCTAACATTGGATGCCGAGGAATCGAGAGGAAGAACAACTTCTAAATTTAAAACCCGGGATTTGGGAAGAGGGTGATGAGAGGGGTGTGGGGGGAGTCATAATTGGGAAGGAAAGGGTATGGGTGGAATATTATGGATGTTGGAGGGGGGAGGTGGGGGCGTGGACTGGGTGGGAGGAGAGAGAGGACTGGTGGGGGTTGAGGCGCGAGGGGGAGGTGGGGGTGTGGTTCGAGGAGGTGATATGAGATTGGTAGAAGACAGATTAGGCTAGTGGAATTTGAGTGGACATAATGATCATTTAATATAGAAAAAGGTGGCTGGGAACAACTTGCAGGCGCCTCCTCATTGAACTTTCTAGTAATATTTCAAAATTACTACAGAGAGATGCGCGTGCCAACTTGCTGTTCAAATTTTCTCCATATGGAATAAAGTAATTTTTAATGCCTGACAAACACTTTTCCATACCCACCGTCTTGCCCATGTGCGCCCCTTCACATAACCGAATGTATTCTTCCCATAACTCCACAATAGTGCTGATGACTTGAATAATATTCCTCATTAGTAACCATTAATGATACGCCTTTATTATTAACAGTGTCATCCATTATCATTGGGACCTGCTCCGGGATAAAGGAATCACCGTTTTGTTTCCTAACCTTGCCTGCTGACGCAAGGTGTCGCCGTGTGTTGGCACTAATATTACGTGTCATCCTTAGACCGGAAATTTTCTACCACCGCCTGAGTCACTGGTGATATTGGTGGATGAGGCTCATCTTCTTGGTTGTGCTGACTGATTTCCTCCGACCAATATTCTATAATCCCGACCTTGCAAAGGATTCCTTCTACATCCACGACAACTTCTTCATTGATGATCGACCTTCTAGGTGTCTCTATTTGAACATGCACCTCCAGAAACTCTGGTAGGCTTTGCATATTGGTGGTGATCTTGGTGATCTCCCCTAAGTGCTTTGTTATCTGGTGCACTGAATCAATGGACCAAGCTTGAAGGGGGATTCCCCGAATGACGACACTGGTGGATCTAGTAACGAGTTGATCTGACGGTTGCCAGGCTCTCTTCACCCATTGATCTTCTTCATGTGAGCTTGACGTTATAAATTCTTCTGCCTGCTTTTGAGTTTCAAAGTATACCACATATTTGTGATTCGAGAGGCAGATTATTTCAGTGATGCTTACCCCCTTTTTCGTAGTGCCGATTTGAGATTTGTGCAACTTATCGGGGAGGGGACGATAATAACCGCTCCCTTATCCAGTTTTGCTTTCATAACCAGTGACGACGTCAGACTAATGAATCCTTCTGACTGAAGATCGTTGCAGGATGGGGTTCCTGCTTGTGATGAGGAGGAGGTATTGTTTGGCTGCTGTCATCTCGTCTTACTCCTACTGGTGGATTTGGCTGGGGTCTTGGGGCCCATCTAGATTGTTGATGCGGCGACATCCCCGGGATAGTCCTCCTATTGAAAGCCGATTGAGTTTGGAGTTGGTTACCATCCACTGTCATGCCGTTTGTCTGATTGATAGCTTCATCTGCTTCTGCTTTGGTTCGATACTCTACAAAGCCATACCTTGTATTAGTACGGATTCTTGGTGATTTAGGCAGGCGAATGCTAATAAGCTCTCCGAAGCTGTCGAATGTCTTCCAGATTGTTCCCCATCTGGAAGTTGGACTGATATTGTCAATGAACACCGTAGCGCCGGGAATGGATTTTCGTCCTGTCGAGTGTGTGCTGAAATTCATTATCGAAGAGGTGGGTGTGGCTTTTGATCGAGAGGGGAAGGTGTGAAGGTAGGGGGGATTGGTTGTTTAGAGGTGTGTTTAGGATGATTTTTGTGGTGGTAATGGTGGTGGTTTAGGATGTGGGCTGGCGGTGTTAGACATGGTTTGTCGAGGGGGTTGGGGAGGGATGGGTGGGACGCAGGAGAGAGGAGGGAGAGCGCATTGCTGAGTCTCTCGATTTTGGAGTTACAATATGTTACTTGATAACTTCAATCACCATCACCATCTGTAATCGTGCCACAAAAGTATTCACTATCAGTGAAAAGTCCAAAAGATAAAGGCCACATCATCATTCTGTACGTGAGGTATCTCTCATTTTGTGAGTGCAAAAAATAGTTGATAATTGTCTCCCTGAGTGGTTGTGTTGTAGTCCTATAAACGACCCGAGTGACAACAAAAATCCGCCGCCCACAAAAATTTCTGAGTTCTAAATAGTACATCCTTTTTCTTCGGTCATTTTTCCGAGTGAACACGGTGAATTCTCTGCGTGAGTCAAACAAAAAATATTTGAGTGTTCCACCGAAGAGTCAGTCACACAAAAAAAAAAATGAGTGTTGTCGTGCTATTTAAAAAATGAACGGATCTTCTAGTTTCAGCTCCAATATATCTATTCCGGTGTTAGATGGCAAAAATATAATTGGTGGTCAATTCAGATGCGAGTTATATTTGACTATCATGAATTATTTACAGTGGTGAATGATGGTGTTCCGGAGCTTCCGACGAATGCAACTGATGCTCAAAAAAGTACCCACAAGAGAATACAAAGAAGGATAAAAAGGCACTCTATTTGATTCATCAAGGTGTAAATGATGAAGTGTTCGAGAAGATTGACGCAGCAACGACGTCAAAAGAAGCTTGGGATACCTTGGCAAACACTTTCAAAGGTGCAGAGAAAGTCAAGAAGGTGAGGTTACAAACCTTACGTCGTCAATACGAGTTGCTGCAGATGGAGTCTTCAGAGACGGTGTCAAAATACATCAGTTAACTTCTGGCTTTGATGACCAGATGAAGATTAATGGAGAGGCGCTGACAGAACAGTCCAAGGTGGAGAAAATCTTACGGTCACTAACCCCCCAATTCGACAATGTCGTGATAGCAATTGAGAAGGCTCATGATACACCAAGATGACCGTAGATGAGGTGACAGGAACGTTGCAAGTACACGAGCAACGTATGAATGAGAGAAAGACTAAGAAGTCAATCGAGCAAGCATTGCAAGCTCAAGTTTCCTCACCGATGAGCCAGATGATGAGCCAAAAAGAAGCAAGGTGATTCCGGCCGGAGAGGAAGAGGACGTGGATCATATAAAGGTCGTGGTGGCTACAAAAATTATGGAGGCCAAAGAAATCAAAATGACGATGAAGATAAGTCAAAATCTAACCGTCAACAAAATTACAATGGAGGTCGTGGACGTGGCAAAGGTGGAGAACGAGGAAGGTATGAAAGATCCAATGTTCAATGTTATGCTTGTCAAAAGTATGGTCATTATGCCTCAGAATGTAGGAGTAGAGGCAAAAACAAAGGGAAAACTATGTGCAAAATAATGATGCCAGTGATGATAATGACCATACACTCTTGATGGTAACAAACGATGGAGAGAGTTCAGATAACCAAACTTGGTTCCTTGACACCGCCTGCGCCAATCATATGTGTGGAAAGAAGGAGTTTGCTCAGCTGGATGAGTCAATTCACACCACGGTAAAATTTGGAGATGAAAGTAAGATCCAGTTGCAGGCAAAGGTAAAATCCTCATCACTTTGAAAAATGGGGATCACAGGTATATTTCTGATGTCTTCTATGTGCCCAAGTTGAGAACAAATTTACTAAGCATCGGCCAACTGCATGAAAAGGGGTATGATATGAAGCTTCATGGTGGCAAACTTTTGTTTCTGATGAAAAGGGTACATTAATTCTCACTGCTGCTATGACTAGAAACCGTATGTTTCCGGTTGATATTCTAGCGGTGCTTATATTGTTTGTCTACTATAATCTCTGATGATTCATGGTTGTGGCACTTACAATTTGGTCATATGAGCTTTCACATTTTGAAGAAATTATCCCGAGAAAATATGGTGAAGGGTTTACCAGAGATAAATCATCCTGAGCAGTTGTGTGAAGCCTGTACCGTCGGAAAGCATCAACAATCACCGTTTTCAGGAGATGGAAAAAGAGCCAGCCATCCTCTTCAGTTGGTGCACTCTGATGTATGCGGTCCAATGAGTACCATGTCAAATGGTAACAATCGGTACTTTCTGACCTTATTGATGACTTTTCCCAGAAACTGTGGGTCTGTATGTTGTAGAAGAAATCTGAGGTGTTTGAATACTTCAAGAAGTTCAAGGCTCATGCAGAGAGACAAAGTGGTTACTCCCTAAAGGTGTTGCGCACTGACGGTGGTGGTGAATATGTCTCCAACGAATTCAAGGAGTACTGTGAAGAACAAGGGATAAAGCATGAAGTGACATGTCCCTACACCCCTCAACATAATGGTGTTGCTGAAGGAAGAACAGAACCATCATGGATATGGTGAGAAGCATGTTGAAGACCAAAGGGATGCCAAATTCTTTCTGGGCTGAGGCAGTTTCTGTTCATCATATATACTGAACCGCTCTCCGACGAAAGGTGTCTCAAGTCTTACTCCTGAAGAGCTTGGACCGGTGTCAAACCAGGAGTCAGACATCTGAAGGTATTTGGCGCCATTGCCTATGCCCATGTTCCAGCGGAGACAAGAAAGAAACTGGATGATCGAGCCGAGAAAACCGTATTCATTGGATATGAACGGGGAGGATACAAGTTATTCAATCCAATGACAAAAAGGTAATATTCACTCGCGATGTTACCTTTGCAGAAAATGAATCATGGGATTGGAATAGAAGTGGTGCCACAGATCCCAAGGGCCGTAATATCTCACTTGTTGAAGAGGCAGAAGAGTCAAATCTAGAGGGAGGAGACTCAACACCTGACCAAGTTCAGACAGATATTGGTAGACCACAGTGTCATCGCCGACACTAATACATCTTCAAGATTATGAGGTAAACCTTGATGATGAAGATACTGATGATGAAGAGATTTTGCATTTTGCTCTATTCACAGATCTTGAGCCAGTGACAGTGAAAGAAGCACTTCAAGATCCAAAATGGATGATGGCCATGCGTGAGGAGATTGACGCTATTGAAAGAAATCATACATGGGTCCTTACTGATCTTCCACCAGGACAGCAAGCCATTGATGTGAAGTGGGTTTTCAAGACAAAGATGAAGCCCAATGGTGAGGTGGAAAGATACAAAGCAAGATTGGTGGCGAAAGGGTTCAAGCAGCGACCCGGTCTCGATTATCAAGAAGTCTTCTCTCTGTTGCTCGAATGGAGACCATAAGACTAATTATTGCCTTGGCTGCTCAAAATCGGTGGAAGATTCACCAGATGGATGTGAAGTCAGCCTTCCTAAATGGCCCACTTGAAGAAGAGGTGTTCGTCAAGCAACCTCCGGCTTTGGTAAATCTGGAAGTGAAGGGAAAGTATACCAACTGAAGAAGGCTTTGTATGGCTTAAAACAAGCACCCAGAGCTTGGAATAAGCGTATAGACGCCTTTTTTAGCACGAGTGGCTTCACCAGATGCCCTTCCGAGCATGCACTATATGTGAAGGTGGATAAGTCCGGTGGTATACTAATCATATGTCTATATGTTGATGACTTTATTATTAGGCAACCGTCCCACGATGATTGAATCCTTCAAGAAGTCAATAATGAAGGAATTCGAGATGTCTGACCTTGGGCTGATGACATACTTCCTTGGCATTGAGGTGATTCAAGGAAATGACGGCATCTTCATCTCCCAGAAGAAGTACGCTGCTGATCTCTTGCAAAAGTTCAAGATGTCTGATTGCAACCCGGTAAGAACTCCTGTGGAGGTTGGAACCAAATTGTCAAAGAATGAAGAAGGAGCCTATGTTGATCCAACCTACTACAGCAGATTGTTGGCAGTCTTAGGTATCTTACTTGTACGAGACCTGATATCACTTTTGGTGTTGGCTTGATCAGCAGATTCATGGAGACTCCCAGATCACCACATTTGCAAGTAGCAAAGAGAATCCTACGCTATGTGAAGGGAACATACGACCATGGACTATTTTATGGGTCTACTGAGGATATCTCTGTTGTAGGATATTCTGACAGTGATTGGGGTGGAGATATAGATGATCGAAAGAGTACTTCGGGATACTGCTTCAACTTTGGAACAACCGCGTGCTCATGGTCATCCAAGAAGCAGTCCATTGTTGCTCTATCAACTTGCGAAGCAGAATATGTGGCCGCAGCAACAAGTGCCTGCCAGGCTATGTGGTTGCGATACCTAATGGATCACATCAATATGCCACAACAGAAGCCCACGATGATTTTGTTGATAATACGTCTGCACTTAACTTAGCGAAGAATCCGGTCATACATGACAGAAGCAAGCATATCGAGACCCGATATCACTATCTGAGAGATCAAGTCGCAAAGACCGAGATAGAAGTGAAGTACTGCAGATCGGAAGATCAAGTTGCTGACATTCTCACCAAACCTTTAAAGTATGATGCATTCGTCAAGTGAAAGAAAAGATGGGGATGACTTCGATAAAATTCAGGATTAAGGGAGGATGTTAAAAATTATAATCCTGAATTTTTGGTCACGGTCTTTTACTCATACTTAGTTCCTACTTATTTGCTAAAGAATAGGTCAATATAGACGTTGAGTCTATTTAGTTTTATTTTTCTATTAAGTTTAGTCAAAACTGTTACTATTATTTAGCTAGCTTTACTCATATAGCTATTGTATTTTTAGCTATAAAAGGACTGCTGTACTCCCTCGATTGAAGTACTGCAATACAATTCAAAGGGATTCCCTCCACTTGCGATTATAAGGATCAATCAAACATGATACTATATATATTCTTGTGTTGTACTTTGAACTAACACTGATTAAATTACTATCCTTTCTGTGTTTGCGTTGCTCTTACACCATCAATAAGCAGCAGATGGACCGAACGTACCAGATATTGCCTGGATTAGTACATTCATTTTCGAGCTCAATACGGCTTATCCCATCACACGAAATCTTCTTTACCAAAACAACGGATCAACATGTATAATATACATCGACGGATAAAAAGAATTACGTTTAAAAAAACAATTTTTATATACATATATCGAAAAAAATAATTATACAGCAAAAGTAGTTTAACAACTTTTACTCTGTTGTGTTTTTATTTATTTTTATGTCTATGGTTTTTCAATTTTATTTAATAATTCATATTAACCCAGTTCAAATATTTTAAAAATAAAGCTTGAAGATTGTTATTATTGATCTAAAAATATTAAGATCTTAATAAAAGATAGTTATCAAATTTTATAAGAGTATACTAATATATAATCAAATTTTAAATAATTGAAAATCGTTCCTTTTAATATAAGGTACTCCTCCTGTTTTCAATAGATTATTTTTTTGGGTCTTTTTACTGCTTTCAAAATATAAGATGTTCTAATTTGTTTTTTGTTATCTACTTTTCGATTCTACCCCTTATCATTTACTTCACAACACTATTTTCAAATTATTTTAATTCCCGATGCAAAAGGTAATAGTCTAACTTTTTTCTCCTCAAATTCTTGTGTCTAGAGCTAGAAAATCAAGTATTGAATAAAAGAGTATAATATATTCAATAATAACAAAAAATATTATATATAAAATTGATAAAATTAATCATTTAAATATAAGAATTTATATAAAATAAAGAATTACACTGATATTAAATAAACGAACGTTAAACATTATCCCTTAAAATTTAGAACGTCCAAATACTAGTTTTGGTGTTTGGTGGAACGTCTGTTGATGGTTTAAAAAAGCAGAGACAATTGTTAGATCCTGCTGCTGAAAATTGAGAAGCTGTCAGCTGATGATTTTGCAGAAGCTGTAGCTACTGGTTTTGGTATTTGGTGGAATCCTGTTGATTTTAGAAATTGAGAAGCTGTCTGCTGTAAGCTGTTCCCCAAACGAGCTCAATAAATGTGGAGCAACGGTGACCAACCCGACTTAAACCAAGTGCTATTCTGCTGCGACCAAAATTTCGGTGGTACTCATGAGTAGAGCTGGTCACTGGGCCGATAGGCGACAAACATGTGCTTGGTCAAAGACTGCCCAATTTCCATTGACCAAGGATCTGGACCAATTTAGGATTGATCTGAATGAAATAAATGGGTCGATCCTAGTCTCACCTCTGCAATGCAGGGTCTTCACAGGGCCAACAAAAATGTAAAGTTAAAGCTGTTTATGACGGTCATGGACTAGTCGGGATTAATCATGGACCGACTACAACGGTTGGAAATTGATTCCTTCATAACTCTTTTTTTTTTTTACTATTTTTATGGTTTAAATGACTATATTTCTCTCTCTATAGTCTATATATAATGCTGGCCACGAATCCGAATCCACGGTTCCGGTTCGGTTTCCACCGGTTCCGGTTCCGGAAAATGTGTATTCGGATTCGGAACCGGTTCCAGGCGGTTCCGGGGCGGTTCCGGTTCCGGTTCCGAACTCTGTATTCGCTTCGGATTCGCTCAAATCAACGGTTCCGACCGGTTCCGGAGCGGTTCCGGTTCCGGTTCCGGTTCCGATCGGTTCTGACCGGTTCCGGGGCGGTCCGGGCGGTTCCGACCGGTTCCGGAAAGATTCGATCGGCTCTAGTTTCTTCGTTTTAACTCCGATTTTAGATCCGTTTGCGCGCCACACGTTGCTCTTTTCGTCCACTTTACTCTAGCTAGGTTATTCCTCAAGTTTATAATCTTAAATGTGTAAGAACCAAAGACTAAAATTTTTGTATTGAATTTACAAAAATAAGCTGATTTTATTATATGATTCACTGCCTCGTTAAAACCTTATTAGGTAAAAACCCATTGGGAAAACCCATATAGGAAAAAGAGTACAGCTACTAATAGGTTACATGATTTCAATTTGGAAGTCTTAAAAGATTACATGGAAAGAAAGTAATACTAATACATTCTAAAAGATTACAATACAAAATAGAAGTCCTAAGTGGTGTTAGCCAAAAATATGGTGGCATTTCATGAAATTTCCCTTTCTTTATTCTTGCAAAGCCAACACAGCCACCATCCATTGGAACCTTGATTTCTTTCAAGTACGTTGAAGAATGGGGTTCACTTTTCCTATAATGTGGAACAAAATCTCTTTACAACTGTTAGTTCTCCAATACGTTCTAGCACATACTTGATGTTCTTGGGTGGTGAAAGATCTAAAATGGCTTGTGACTTTCTGAATCGACCTTATTCTCTATTTGTCCAACCACAAATCCTAGAAACTTCCACGTGGTTACTTGAAACTCACACTTTTCAAAGTTATGTTTTGTTTCATACATTTCCATACTTTCAAATGTTTATTTTAGACCTTTCTATGTTGTTCTTTAGAGTTGCTTTGGACCACTAGATCAGTTAAACACCTCAACATGTCTAAGTTGTTGCTTGAATACTATATCCATCTTTCTTTGGAATGTGGATCCCAAATTGTTTGATCTAAAAGGCTTGCATTATAACAGATAATATATGAAAGATGTGATAAGCACTATTTTTGCATGCATCATTTTCTATTCATGAAATACCCCCAACCATAATTAATAAGGAATTAATTCAAATGAAAAAGAATAATCAATGATTATTCATCTAATGAGTAATACTCATCATTAATATTAGTATATAAATATATAGTCCAAAATGAACACCAACCTATACATAAAAATCTCAACCAAACTTATCCCAAGCTTAGAGCACATTTTTGTCTTAGAAACATTAGTAAACAATTTAAACCTTAGGAAACACAAATAAATGCCTTAAGGTCAATATGGGCTAAAATGTGCTCTAAGCTTGTGATAAGTTTGGTTAAGACTTAATAAGCTTACCAAGACTTTATTTATATATTAATGAACATATTAAATCAATTACCAAGAAAAACCAAGCTTGAAAACTAGTTAAAACACAAAATGTGCTTTAAGGAGTCTTAAAGCACATTTTGAAAAATTATCTTGTAAATGAGTTTTGAATGGCTAAATGTCCATCATTACTCTTTAATTAACATGTGTACTATATATTATCACATGTGGAGGTCTATATCAATGGAAATCAAAAATTTCACTTCTATGTGCCTTGTTTTTATGAATAGTGACTTTAATAAGCTAGTTTGTAACATATGTTTATAAGTAATTAAATGAGTCATCAAAGACTAAAATACCCTTGTTAAATAATAGGGGCCGGTTTTAAGTGTGGTAACTCACACTCTTGTAACTTGTTAAGTAAATAAAGATGACTAATGGTTACTATTTGCTTTAAGGTATAAATATCTTCAAAAAGCAAGACTTATCTCATTCTCTCATTTCCTTCTTCATTCCCACGGTTCCGGTTTCCCAACGGCTAGTTTCAACGGTAACTTCGACCGGTTCCGGTTCCGGTTCCACGGTTCCGGTTCCGGTTCCACCGGTTCCGGTTCCGGTTCCACCGGTTCCGGTTCCGGTTCCACCGGTTCCGGTTCCGGTTCCGTTCCACGGTTCCGAATCGGACGCGAATCCGGGCGGTTCCGGGCGGTTCTAGGCCCCCGCGGTTCCGGTTCGGTTCGGTCCCGAATCTCCAAAACTTGTATTCGGATTCGATTCGCAAGGGGGCGGTTCCGGTTCCGAATCGGTTCCGGCCCGGTTCCGGCCGGTTCCGGTTCCAATCGGTTCCGGGTAGATTCGCCGGTTCCGGGTAGATTCGGATTCGGTGGCCACCATTACTATATATAATAGCCCAAATAATAACTAAAATATTATTTTCTTTGAAATATTATAATGTTGAAAATATTCTAACATGTTATAGCTTAATAATAGAACCGATTAGCCATAATTTACATAAAAACAAACATAATATTTTTTATTATTCAACCATAACATTTATGGACCGGCTCGGGACTCATATTGGCCCTCGTAAAAAAAAAGGAACGAGAGTGGGACTGAGATGGATTATTAGCGGTCTGAGACTGGTCCTTTACTTCAAAGACCAGGATCGATTAAGCTTGGTTCCAAGACTAGGAACCGGCTTGTGGCCACCTTTACAACCTCACATTATTAACAAACACTAGTTATGCTTGGTGCGTTTGTGGACTCCGGCTTTTAAAATAGCATTTTGCATCTATTTTAGTATCAGTCTCACCATTTCTCCTCTACTTTCTTCACACGCTGCATCCAAATACTAATCTAATAGTTATCATCAATTTCATTGTTGTCTTCTCTACTTATTTTGACAGCTCTTTTGACAGTTGACCACAAACGGACCCAGCTGTTTGATGCCCATGAAAAATGTCATTTTACCCCTGCCTATGTAAACTAGTTTAAAATTTCACAAAGGCTCCTTATGTTACTGGGTTTCGGGCACGTCCCAGTTTTTCTCATATGTGTTATTCTAACAAGTAAACTAGTCCGACAACTAATTTCAAATGGACCTAATATGCCTCGAATTTTTTTAAACTACTAGTTTATTGTCAAATACTCAAATTTAATTTAACAATAAGTCATGATCTTTTTAAAAAAATCACAATATGTGACTTAATTTTTCAAAAATTTATAATATGCCACAAAACTGCTAACAACTAGTTTTTTGCCCCACCCGTGATAGGTATGGTCTAAACTGGGTTTTATTAGTGCACGCTTTGCCAAATCGAGAATAAGTGGAATAGTTATGACTTTTCATGAATTGTTTTTGTGGACATACCATGATCGTTAAATATGGTGTTATGGTGCTTATAACTAGTTTTGTGTGGTTTCGGGTATGGAACCCCTTCGTTGAAGGTCATTAAGTTTTTCCTAGGAGTATGACAAGGATTACTTTAGCGCCATAGTGATTGGTACTCAAAACATTGGTTGAGATAATTTCTCCACACCATCCTACTCTAACAAAACAGACCTAAGAATCTTCGACTAGAGGCTCTAGGCTTAAAATCTGCTAGAGTTGTTTGAAGAGCAACACTACACATTTAAAACTTAAAGTGAACTCTTTTTAAGTGTTCTACATATACATAACAAATTTAAGGATCTCCATTTTGACAACATCAACATTGGTTTCCTAAAATTTTTTGGCATAATTAATTGTGGCTGTAATGACATTAGAATGAACAAAATGCAAGGACATAATATAAGTGAGAATTGCCCTGAATGATTAAGGGGGTGTTGTTCACCGCGAACAAAAAAAGACGCGGCATCCCCGACAGGTGTGTACAGGTGTTAGATAATTATTGATCTTTTTTTCAGTGGAACCCACCCAATTAAAACCATTCTCAACTTCTGATTGGGTAACCACAGGAAATTATTTACAACGTAGCACATGCTGCATTTGATTGCTTTTGTTCGCGGTGAACGAACACCCCTTAAATTTAGTTTGTCATATACTAGGGAATAGGTTTAGTGTAAACCAACTAGGCGATATGTGACCAAGTGTTGCATATGACCGTAAGTTAACACATACCATCAACATTTTTCAGTTCATTTTATGAACATATTATTATTTTTTGGGTTGAAAAACGGAGGTGTTAGCCTTCTATTATTAAATCAAGTAACACATCGATCCTCCGCAAGCGGGGACAGAATACATATATGAGGGAAAGAAAAAATAGGATCCTACACCCTGACCCCAAACCCGACTTGGCTAAAGAGTCTGCAACCTTGTTACACGATATAGGATTATAAAACAACCACACAGTCATCACTACCCAGCAACTGTCCTCTACACTCATAGATAATCGATTTCAAATGGTGGTTTTGTGGACACTTATAGAGCAACTCCAAAAAGACTTTGAATCTGAACAGATTTCCACCTTGCTAAACGTTGTTTCTTAATAATTTGGGAAACTTTGAGTAATGTCATAGCTAAGCATGAAGAATCCTTGCCTATCTGAATGCCATCACAAATCCTATCATACACTGCCCAAGTGGTCTTGATAGATGCCCCCATCCTCTGCCGAACCTGAAAAAAACACTGAAAGCACCATTAATTTGAATTTAAGACAGGGAGGGAAGGAGGAGGACCAATGAGGAACTTTCCTATCAGTCTTCGCTTCTTCTATGTTCAAGTATTTGGGTGCTAGACTTAAACCAATCGATCTCAATAAATCTTGAGCTCTTCTGTTCTGATAGAGTGCTCCAAAATCACTTGGGCTGGTAAAAAACAACTTACTTTCCATGCCAAAGACTTTTAGCATTCCTCCATTTCCATAACATAAAGCTGATGATAGTAAACAGAGCATTCCATTTGTTACTAAGAGAAAATTGCCAGAATTTAAAATGTTTTCAGCAACCCGTCCCTCAGACACGGACTAAAGAACCTAGACTTGTATTGAGAGCGAAGAACCTTGTTCTGGATTCTCCTTGCTATAAGCAATCTCTCAAAACATGACAACTGGTTTCCTGTGATAGGATCGGGGTGCTGAACGAGTAGGTCTGAGGTGTTAGTCTTAGACCAACTCTGCTTGAAGAATAAATATATGCAGAAAATATAACGCGGAAGCTTTTGTTTTAAACTTAACAAGATAGGATTCTGCTTGTATTGAAATTCAATGTGAATTACAACTAGCTTCCTATCTTGGGATCGATAGAGGTACTCTGTCTCATCCAACACTCGCTCTATCTCGGCTTTGATCAATGCGTCACAAGGAGTAAAGGGGAAGTTCTATGTGTGCTCTCTAGGTAATAAATACCTAAGCTAGTGACACTATCTCACTAAGATCTCTCAAGAATACTTTTCTCTCTCAAAGCGGTGTTTCTCTCTCTCTGAATAATCTCTAAATTGCACATCTAACTAATTACAATCATATGCTTATATACTTGTTAAACTATGTCTAAATCTTCGGTAAGGTCTCTTTGTAACGGCTCCTTGATTTGTTTCCGCAAGTATCGGAGTTATGGAGCTGTTTGTGCTTCACGTTCCCACGTTTGCGCACGCTCCCAACATCCGAGTTTTCTGCAGCCACTCAGTAGTGTCGCGCTTCTGGCAGATAGGAACAAGTGAACAAATGCTTTTGCAGAGGTACTCGAGCTGGTAAGTGTGACAACGCCAAGTCTTTATGCATCGCTACTTTGACTGAGGAGGCAAATCATCTGCAAAAATTAAGTCTTCAACAAATTCCCCCTTTTTGCTGATGATGGCAAACTCAGTGTATCCAGCGTAGACTTGTGGTTTTGTAATGAATGTTCCTGCAAAAGAGTAGACAACAAGGCAGAACAACTATCTCGGGAGAACAGCTTGCTGTTTGTTCCCCCTTAAACACATATTCCCCCTTAAGGTAATGCAGTTGATAAGAGCAGATAATAACCATAGTACGAAACTACTTCAAATACTACATAGCAGAAATAACAACCAATCCAAAACAAATGAGGCCTTTAGAGGCACTCAGCATCCACACATAGTTACCCGCAGACACCCAGCCGCGGGATACACCGCTCCCCCGTTTGCCAACATCAGGGGAAATGCACAAAATATCCAAAAACATAATCCGGAAAAAGTCATTAAAACAATTCACCAACGCAAGTCAAGAGTATTCAAAAGTCAGTTCTTCCTAAGAGTTAAAAGGGGTGGGGTAAGGGGTTAGTCATCTCCATCCATTCCTGTGTCTCATCCTGTGCTCCAGCTTCCCCCGAGTACCAGCGCCATCCATTTGCTTAGCCCTTCCAGAGTTTTTTCAGCAAAGGTTTCCCGGAACTCCTCCGCCAGCTTCTGGACTCCTCCTGCAAAGATGTTCATCGTCTGTTTGTGGTTTTTATTGAGGACGTCGATGAGCATGTCAATCTTCTTAGATAGAGTGGCGAGGTTGTTCTCGATCGCTGCTACCCTTTCAGACAGAGAGGCTGTGTCAGGAGGTGATGCGGTTTTTGGTGGGGCTAGCTTTTTGGAGGGAGGGTTTGTTTTGGAGACCGACTTGATCTGGAAAGATGGGGTTTTGTTGTACAGGATCTGACCGAGGATGTCATGTCTGTGATGCGACTAGCTCTGGAGGGATCAAGGACAACATCACAGTGGGTGAGGATTTTCGGGAGCCAGAATATGTACCCCAGGGAGTGTCGGGGTGAGGAGATGGTTGAGGCTATGTGGTTGAGGATTAGTTTTGGAAGGTTTATCTTTTGATGATGGAGCAGACAGTACATGATAGCAAGATCTAGCGGGCGGACAAACTGGTTTCCTTCCTTTCTAGGGACTAAGTTTTTGATCACCAAGGTATGAAGCATTTGGTGGGTATTTGACAGAGCTGGTCGGTCCAAAGAGTGACCAACTCTGTGTTCGGTAGGAAGAAGTCATAAACCTCTTTTGCACTTATAAACCCTAGATCAGGAAAGCCAGCCCTATCATAAAATTCTAGTCCGCTAGTTGGAATTGCTAGATGGGTTGCTATGGAGTTTGAATCGAGAAGGATAGCTTTGTCATGTACCTCTGTCATTATTTTCCCTTTGCGGATGACGCAATTCTGGTAGAACTGATAGGCCTCTGCTTCATGGTAGGTCTGGATGCCGTGGAAGAGATGAATCCAGTTTTGAAAGCGAAACATCTCCTCGAACATGTCGAACTCCATCGAGTGGAGCCAGTCCAGGTCGAGTAGCTTTCCTTTTACCAGGTTTCGGGACTCAGCAGAGTCGTCGGCTGGTAGGGAGTAGACGGCAGAATGAGTATCGATCAGACCTAGTCGTTGAGCAGGAGATGGTGGGACAGACTCGGAGCGAGGACGAAGTCGCTTTCTAGTGGAAGTTGTTGCCGTGTCGGAGTCCGCCTGGGTTGAAGAGTTGGTGGTGCTGCGCGGCTTTTCTTCAGTTGGAGGTGCCGAGACGACAGGGGATGGTGCAGGAACAGGAGCTTCAGAACTGGGTTTGAAGATGACTTAGCCCGAGATCTAAGTGTTCTTGTAGCTGGAGGGCGGGGACATTGGATTTAGCTCGGCGGGTTTTCTTTGGAGGGGGTGAATTTTCAGGGGCAGCTGGTTGGACTTCGAGGTCATGTACCTCAGTGGGTTCTTTAGCAGGGGAGTTGGGTTGTGGATTCTGTGTTTCTTCATCAGTGGGTGGAAGGGATCCAAACTGGAGTTTGGTTGGCGATTTGGTTATGGTGTCGGGGGTGGGTATGATCGGGGTGGTGGGTGGTGTCGATTGTTTGGTTGGAGATGGGGTGTTTTCTGATCGGGTGGATGCCGTAGTGTGGACAATGGTGGTGGGTTCAGTTGCCACGGTGGGTAAAGTGGTGGTGATGGGTTGTGTGTCGATGGACATGGCGGGGGCTACGGCGGTGGAGTCGGAGGTGGAAGTAGGGGTTTGTTTGGCTTGGAGGATGGTGAGTTTTGTTGATTAGGGCTTGAGAAGCTGAGGATCATTAGGTAGGTCGGCGTCGGAAAACATGGGTTGTGCGTAGGGTTAGGGTTTGAAGCCATGACAGTCGGAGTTGATTGTAGTGGGCAATAGGGTGGAGAAGGCGAAGAGAGGCAAAGAAAGCGGGATGGGTAGGATTGGACGTGGGGAGTGATAGATATTGACGTCGGAATATAGGCAGACGTGGTGTGTCAGGGTAGGTGTGGGCTGATTGGTTGAGCTGGGTTGTTGCGGATTATTGGGCGAAAGTTTCGCGGGAGGTTTTTCAGAAAAACAAAGACTCTTGTTTTACGCCGGTGTTTTGTTTCTTTGACAGACAGACTAGGTCATTAGACGTATTCATGCATTTCACTCAGATATTGAAAAAACAAGAGAAGGAGATACAACCTTAGCTAAGTCATACGGGTCATACCTAGTTGTGAACGTAGTGCTTCAAAAGGACCTCGTAGCAATGGTTTGGTGAATATGTCTGCAAGTTGATCTGAAGTAGGAACATATTCTAGTTGTATCTGCCCTTTTTCAACGCAATCCCTTAAGAAATGGTGACGAATTTCAATGTGCTTTGTCCTGGAATGATGAACAGGGTTTTTAGATAAATCGATAGCACTATTATTGTCACAGAAAATTGTAGTACAAGTAGGAGGAATGAGATAATCCTGTAATTGTTGTTGTATCCAGAGTATTTGTGCACAACAAGCAGCTGCGGAGACATATTCGGCCTCGGCGGATGACAAGGCTACCGTGTTTTGCTTCTTTGAACTCCAGGCGACAAGACAAAGTCCCAAAAATTGTGCAGTACCGGACGTGCTTTTTCTGTCTAATAAGGAGCTTGCAAAATCGGAATCACTATAACCCATTAGAGTGAAATCAGGAGTACTTGGGTACCAGAGGTACATGTCCTGGGTGCTTTTTAAATAGCGAAAGATTCGCTTTACGCTTTGTAGGTGTGATTCTTTTGGGTTTGCCTGAAATCTTGCACAGAGACATACAACATAGAGAATGTCAGGTCTACTTGCTGTTAGATACAAAGAAGAGAACCTATCATACCTCTGTATAGTGTAGCATCAACGGCAATTCCTTTTTCATCCAGATGTAGTTTCTCTGTTGCTGACATTGGAGTGGGTGTGGCTTTCGAATCCTGCATCTTGTATTTGAGTAATAGCTCGTGAATGTATTTCTGTTGATGAATTTGAGTCCCGTTTTCTTGTTGAATGATTTGAAGACCTAAAAAGAATTTTAATTCTCCAAGAGCACTCATTTCAAACTCTTTACTCATGAGATCAAAAAGAATGAACATAATTCAGGAATAGTGGATCCGTAAATTATATCGTCCACGTAGATTTGCACAATGAGTATGTCTTCACCTTTGGTGAGAGTGAAAAGAGTTTTGTCAACTTTACCTCGAATGAATCCATGTGATAATAAGTAAGATGAAAGGCGCTCATACCATGCCCGTGGTGCCTGCTTCAGGCCATATAACGCTTTATCTAACTTGTAGACATACTCTGGGTGATGTGGATCTTCGAATCCCGGTGGTTGAGCAACGTAAACATCTCTGTCGATGTAGCCATGTAGAAATGCAGTTTTTACATCCATTTGGTAAAGCTTCATACCTCGATGAGCTGCGTAGGCCACAAGTATTCGAATTGCCTCAATTCGAGCTACTGGAGCAAAAGTTTCATCGTAATCAATTCCTTCAGCTTGAGCGTATCCCTGAACTACCAGTCTAGCTTTGTTGCGAGAGATATTCCCTTGATCATCTAACTTGTTGCGAAACACCCATTTGGTACCAATTGGTTTATGGTTGGTTGGACAGGGAACAAGTCGCCAGACAGAGTGTCTTTGCAGAGAATGTAGTTCTTCTTGCATGGCGAGTATCCAGTCATGATCCTGTAGAGCTTGCTGGACATTCTTAGGTTCGATTGTGGATAGAAAGGCATTGAAGGCACAAAGATTCTGATGGATCTCACTGCGTGTTTGAACGCCTTTGGATGGATCACTTAGGATTTGAGTGATTGGGTGAGCGGAGGCTTGTTGAAACTTTCTTGCGGAGGTTGATGGAAGACTAGTGGAGGGATCTGTGTTTGGTGATTGTTAGGTGTGGTTGTGGTTTGTGGAGGAGGTGGTGGTTCGTGTGTGGGAGTAGGTGAGGCATCTTTGAATGAGTCATCAGGGTCATCGTCGCTGTCGGAGGATGAGTCTGTTGCAAGGGGTGTTTGTGGTGCAGGGATGGTAGCTACTGGTATTTCAATAAAGGTAGTATCTGAGGCATCTTCATGTGGTTCATTTGGGTTGTGTTCGCAGTCACTAGAGTTAGAGAGCTCTTCAAAGCGAATATGAGGACTTTCTTCAAGACATGATGTACGTTTATTAGTACTCTATAAGCTCGACTATGTGATGAGTATCCAAGGAAGATTCCTTCATCGCTTTTAGAAGCAAACTTGCCGAGATTATCTTTCCCATTGTTGTGTATGAAACACTTGCATCCAAAGCGCCGTAGATGAGTTACTGAAGGAGGACGGCCTTTGATAATTTCATATGGGGTTTTGCCGATGAAGGGATGAATTGATGCTCGATTTAGGATGTATGCTGCAGTGTTGATAGCTTCTGCCCAGTAAGAGGCTGGGAGGTTACTGTCAATGAGCATTGTTCTTGCCATTTCTACCAAAGTGCGATTCTTTCTTTCTACAACTCCATTTTGTTGTGGAGTACGAGCAGCTGATGTTTGATGCATGATTCCCTTTGTCCTGCAGAATTCTGAAAACTGGAAATTGCAAAATTCTGTACCGTTGTCAGAACGTATTGTCTTGACAGTGGTGGACAGTTTGTTAGTAATCATTTTGAACAAAGTTTCGAATTCAGAAAGTGTTTCTGACTTATTCTTAAGAAAGAGTACCCATGTCCAGCGCGAATAGTCATCGACGATGACTAGAACGTACTTCTTACCACTCTTGCTTTGAACACGCATTGGTCCACATAGATCCATGTGTAGCATGTCCAGCGGAGATGATGTAGACATTTCTGTTTTACCTGGAAAACTTGCTCTCGAATGTTTCCCTTGTACGCACGCAGGACAGAGGGTGTCGGTCTGGAAGAAGTTTGTCTGAGGAAGTCCTACTACAAGATTTCTGTTTTTGATTTTGTTTAGGAGTTTCCGTGTGCATGACCTAAGTCAGGAGATAGTCCCACTAAGACAGAGAGTGCCATCCAGGTTAGGGTTTTCAAGAGATAACTTGTAAAGATTGTTCACCCTTATACCAGTGGCTTTTAGAAGACCTGTTTGCTCATCAAAGATTTTGCAGTCAGAGGCCGAGAAAAGAACAACATTAGAGAGATCACATATTTGAGAGATACTTAGAAGGCTGTGTCCAAGTCCATCTACTAAATTAACATTTTCTATCTTAAAGAGAGAGGGATTACCGACGGTTCCAATACCAATGATTTCACCATGAGCATTGTCGCCGAAAGTGACCTTTCCCCCATGGTGTTGAGAGAGAGTCGTGAACTTGTCAGGGTCTCCTGTCATATGTCGTGAGCATCCACTATCTAGAAACCAAGAGTCATTGTCCACGGCCTCTCCCTACAAGACAATCAGAGGTTAGACTTGGGAACCCAGGCGAACTTGGGTTCCCTCTTTGAAAAAGAGCTATAAAGATGTCGTGTTTTAGACAGAGTATGTAAACGTTGCATATTGAAGGATAAATCTCTGCCAAGCTTATGACACGATGAGTGAATGTGTCCGTCGTAGCCACAGTAACCACAAATTAGTAAAGAAGGTAGATGAACATACTTCTTTTGCCAACGAAATTTGTTTTCAAATTTTTCTTTTTGGAATTTCCTTCTTTGAAGATCATTGGGTTTTGAGGCCATTTTTGGCAGATTAACTTTGCCTTTGTTTTTCAGCCAGTGAGGAGGATTCGATGATGAGACTGATTCCATCCGTGCCTTTTTAAGGGCGATATTCAGGGAATCGACCTCTTTCTCAAGTCGAACTTGTTTTTCTTTTGACTCACGGAGTTCGTTTTCAAAGAATTTTGGTTTTTGCATGGCAGCAACCTCACGAACGAAGGTGATTGGTTTGAAGAATTTTTGTGGAATTTTGGAACGATTTTTCTGTAGGGAAGAAACTTGGGTTTTTAAGGAGCTAATGAGACTGTGAGCATCTCTTAACTCACTTTCAAGTTTTTCAGCCTTTTTCTTCAGACTTTTGCAATTTAAGTCGATCGTTGTTGACATGACCTTTTAGCACATGAATTTCTTCGTAAAGAGAAGCTATTCTTTCTTGTTCTTCAGTTAATTCAAATTCAGGATGATTGGGGTCTATGTAGTAAGTAGATAAATCTAAAGAAGGAATAGCACATGAGTCTGAGAAATATTCAGTTACCTCTGAAGAGGGACTCTTGCATACCTGATTTTTGTGAGCCATAAGGCAGATTAAGCTTGACGTTCCCATCTCAGGTTCTTCTGAGTCAGAGTCTCCCCATGCTGAATTTGCTATCAGTGATGATTGCTCACGATCATCTTTTTTCTTGAGTGGACAGTTGTTGGCGTAGTGCCCCGGCTTCAGGCATTTGAAGCATACTCGGTCTCCAGTTCCAGTACTGCCTTGCTGATTACGGTTGTAGGATTGATATTGTCGATTTTGATTTTGACTGAACCTGTTTGGACTGTTCCTTTCTGATCGATCTCGCATGAATCTCTTAAAGTTCTTGACCAGCATGGCCATATCTTCGAAGGTGTTCGCTGATCCTTCCTCTATTATGCCGTCAATCAGAGTGTCCCGAAGCTGCTGGATTAAATCCTGATTTGGAGAGGTAGTCTCATAGTGGAATGACTCGTTCTGGTGAGCTGATGTCTGGCTGGGTGTAGTCTTTACCTGCAAAGCTTGATTCACGTTGGAATAAGAAACAGTATGGTTTGAGTGAGAAGCATTACCTCTATTTTTGATATTCATCTTGTATTTGTTGATGGACTGAAGATAAGATCCCAAGTCAGTCAAAGTCCATTTTTCTAGACTTTTGGACGCCTTCGTAGAGATAACACTCTCGGTCCATTCCTCGCCCAGACTATCCAGAAATTTGTTGTTGATATTTTCATTTGACTCTCCAATCTGCAGCTCTTCCATAGTAGCAGTGAGTTCAGTGAATCGTGCAAGCATGTCGCTGAGGGATTCTCCAGGCTTTCCCACGAAGTTTTCGTAGTCCATCTTCAGTTCTTGTATTTTGACTTTCGAAGCTCAGTATTTCCTTCGTGAACAGCTCGAAGGTGATCCCAGATGTCTTTGGCTACCTTGATGTGATACACTCTTCTTCTTTCGGGTGGAGAGAGACTAGTGTAGATGACTCGTACGGCTTGGGCATTTAGCTCAACACATCTGCGCTCTTCAGCAGTATAGGAGCTTGGATCTTTCCCTTCAGGTACTGGAAAATTACCTTTCGTCACTACCGTCCAGAGTTGTTGATTCAGTGACTGGAGGTGTGACTCCATCTCGTTTTTCCACATGTTGTAGTTTGTGGAAGTTAACTTTGGGTTCTCCACTTGCCTTGTTGTTGTTGTTGTTGTTGGTATTTGAGATTTCCGCCATTTTGAGAGATTTGTCAGCCAACACAGGCTCTGATACCACTTGATAGGATCGGGGTGCTGACCGAGTAGGTCTGAGGTGTTAGTCTCAGACCAACTCTGCTTGAAGAATAAATATATGCAGAAACTAATAACGCGGAAGCTTTTGTTTTAAACTTAACAAGATAGGATTCTGCTTGTATTGAAATTCAATGTGAATTACAACCTAGCTTCCTATCTTGGGATTCGACAGAGGTACTCTGTCTCATCCAACACTCGCTCTACTCTCGGCTTTGATCAATGCGTCACAAGGAGTAAAGGGGAGTGTTCTATGTGTGCTCTCTAGGTAATAAATACCTAAGCTAGTTGACACTATCTCACTAAGATCTCTCAAGAATACTTTTCTCTCTCAAAGCGGTGTTTCTCTCTCTCTGAATAATCTCTAAATGCACACCTAACTAATTACAATCATATGCTTATATACTTGTTAAACTATGTCCTAAATCTTCGGTAAGGTCTCTTTGTAACGGCTCCTTGATTTGTTTCCGCAAGTATCGGAGTTGTGGAGCTGTTTGTGCTTCACGTTCCCACGTTTGCGCACGCTCCCAACCATCCGAGTTTTCCGCAGCCACTCAGTAGTGTCGCGCTTCTTGGCAGATAGGAACAAGTGAACAGATGCTTCTGCAGAGGTACTCGAGTGGTAAGTTGTGACAACGCCAAGTCTTTATGCATCGCTACTTTGACTGAGGAGGCAATCATCTGCAAAACTTAAGTCTTCAACATCCTGTTTGTACAAAAATGACAGGAGCTATTTTTAGTAAAGCCCAATGGGTACCGTCTAGCGTTTGTATTATCAGATTTCACATAAATACTTTTATTCTTTCTTGAACTCTAGATTTCAAATCTTTTAAACAGTATATCAGATTTAGTAGCACAGGGGAGGATCACAGGGCTTAGTCAACAGAGTATATGCAGATTTCACCCTGTAAACTACCAGATAGATCATGCTCCCAAGTCAAGTAATAAGATTCCCCATCCAAAAAACCGTAAAACTATTGATAGAAGCACATACCTCAGCTGGTAGGAATGGAGAAGTCTTCTCCCAGCGCCAACCTGTATCTTTATTCCAATAATCCAAAATAGATTTAACTAAAAGAGAATATGGAACCCTACTACAGGATCAGTCAAAACAGGCACGGTTGGATAACCCAGTAATCATATCAGAACCTAATTTTTTGCTCATTGCTAACTACCCACCTAGCCCTTCTTTAAATAAGGCCAGAGCAAGCTTGAATGTTTTTCCAATTTGGGAGCATCTGCGGATATTAGGGTTCTGATACTTCTTGAGTAAAGTCTTTAGACTTAAAATGCTAGCGTTGGCTTGTAACTAGATTATAGACTAATTGCTGGAACAAGCTCGACTCTCTCCGGATCTGAACCCTAAGCCCCCTTCTTTCTTGGATTTATAAAGTGTATCCCACCCGACATTATGTAATTTCCTCTCCTTAGAGTTGTGACCCCAAATAAATCCCTACGTAATTTATCGATCCGATCACAGACCTTTACAAGGAGTAATTTACACTGCATATTGTGAATGTGAATCGACGAGACCGCACTTTTTACAAGGCACATTCTCCCAGCTATAGAAAGTGACTTAATTTCCAGCCCGCAAGTCTCTCATGAATCTTTGCAAGAATCAGATTGTTCAGTTTATTATTCGATTTCCTTTGCTTCAGATATACCCCTAGATACTTACCGAAATTGGAAGTAACAAGCATGCCTACCTCCAACCCAATGATGCGAGCTCTCTCAGGACTAGCATTTTTAGAAACAGTTATCAAAGATTTTGCAAAACTAATAACCTACCCGAGGCATCACATAATTCACCCAAGCAATCCGTATAACCTTAATCTGAGTAGGATTATCAGAGCCAAACAAAAACAAGATCATCAGTAAAGAAAATGTGAGAAATTAGGGTTCCTTTCTTACCTAAGGATAGGGGTTGCCATTCCTTACTTCTGACCTTGTTTCGAATTAACTGAGACAACCTCTCCATGCATAAAACAAAAAGGAAGCGAGAAAGGGGATCCCCCTATCGCACCCCTCTACCAGCCATGAATGATTTGGAAAGCTTACCATTCCATTGAATTTGGAAGGATACAAAAGATACACACTGCATAATTATAGCAACAAGCCTAGATGGGATTCCTATACATTTCAAGGTATCAAGAATAAACTCCAACAACAAGCAGTCATAGGCTTTAGCTAGATCACTTTCATCGCCATATATCCTTCTCTAGCCTTAGTATTCTCCATACAATAAAGAGCCTCCTAGAGTATTCTCAAATATACTCCTTCCAGGCACAAAACTAGATTGACTCTCAGAAACTCATTGAGAAATGTAAGGTTTAAGGCGGTTAACAATAGTTTTTGCCAAAATTTTGTATTGCACTTTACAAAGGGAAATCGGTCTGAATTGATTGACAGAGATAGGGCTCTCCACCTTAGGGATCAAAGTAATTATAGTCTCATTTAGACTAGGGTCCAATGTCTGTCTAGAGAAAACATCCTGCACAAAGTCAACCACATGACTCCCTACTACACTCCAAAAAATCTGATAAAAGCTAGCCGGGAAACCATCTAATCAAGAAGCACTAAAGGCTTTCATACCCTTTAGATTCCACTTTCATTCATCGCCATAAACCCATCGTAGGAACTTGACGGTTGTTTCCGATGGAAAGACCAGGAGACCTAATAGGTTTTAAAGGATAAGGAGATAAGACTATGATCGGAAGCATACCTAGGTAGCCCTTCAACACTAGCATTTATTTAAGAAATTAATCCAATCCACAGAGCCTAAACCCTATCCAAACAGCACTTTGCCTACCATTTGACCAGGTGAATTGATTGCCAAAAGCATTATACAAATCCAGATTTCTACTGTGGTCCAACTCAAAAAAACATGTCAATGCCTAAATTACTATCTTAGAACCATTTCTATCACTGGGGGAATAATATGGCCTTAAAATCACCCCTAATATCCAAGCCATCATAGGGGGCAATTTGGATGTTATCTAGTAATTTCCTCCCATACTCATTTCTCAAAGAGAGATTCGGCCTAACATATATAGCAGAGAGAAAGAATTTACACTTAGTAACAACTTCACAATGAAAAATTGAGAGTCAGACATAAAATGCTAATATTAACATACTCTTTCCAAAAACCTAAATACCACCATTGAAGCCCTAGGCATCAACCCTAAAATTCCTATCAAAACCTAACCTTGAACAGACATATTCAACATTCGCACAACTTATACGAGGTTCAAGAATAACCACAATATCAGGCAGTTCTAATCGAATTAGCTCTTTCATAGCAAGATGAAAAGAGGCCTTCAAGGCCCCTCAAACATTCCAAAAAAGAATTTTATTAACATAATTTAAGATAACGGAAGTAGAATTACGTACCACCTTGATGTGGCCAGTTATATGGGCTGGATCTTTTTGGGATAAAGGTTGTAGGACAGAGTCTTCGAATCCCGTTGTCAATGGTGGTCAATAAGCCTTCTATCACTGGTGATCTATTCCTGGAGCCCAAAGGGTCCTTGATCTCATCTGGTTATTGTGAGAATCATGAACCCTAATTTTATCATAACCCAAATTAGAAAGGGAAACAACACTCTAATCGCTCTTGTTCAAAGCAACATTACTCTCAAGCGAATTATCCTTCAAAACGGTAGCCTGATCAACTTTATTCTCAGTTAGGATAGCGAAACGAGAGGAATCATACTTAGCTCCTAGATTATCAAGAGCACCAGGATCTGGGTTTACGTTTTGTTTAATTGAATTTTGACTCTTGGGAACCATCCAATTTTTGTAGTCTTCCGTGACATGGCAGGTTGCCTCACCTTGCTTGTCTTGCACCATCTTAATCCCCTCATCCTGCTGGGGTTCACTTGTCGACGCTTTGAATGGGCAATCCGTATCCTTATGACCGTAGCATCCACACTTGAAGCACACTAAATGTAGACCTTAGTATTTTATTTTCATTATTTTTCGACGAAACCGGTATTTTACAAGTAAGGGCTTCGTAAGGTCAACTTCAATGGCAACCCTTGCCAATCTTGATCTACCAAAACTAGACTAGGTCAAATCCACCCCTTTAACCTACCCACCTTAGAACCGACAATGCTTAAAAAACTCCTCATTATAGTATTCACTAGCTAGGTCAGGGAATCTAACCAGAACCTCAAGGCTAGACAGCGCTTCAGATAGGGGGTTACAGGTGGGACGCCATCCCCGAACTATCAAGTAGTGGTTCATGATGGGCCAAGGGCCTTCTGTCAACACAAATTATAGGTCTTCTTGGTTCGAGAACACGATCTTGAAAATCCCGTTTGAAAGGTCGTCCATCGAAAATTATCCCCTCAGCTTCCATCTATTTTAAAGTCTGTTGAAGAGGACATTCATCGCAAGTTTTTACCCATCAATTTGACAATTAGAGTTGTACCACCCTGGATTTTTGCGTCAAAACATAGCTATGAAAATACAAATCTAACGGCGCATACGGAATCAAAAACGGACTTCAAACGAGTCCTAAAGTGCAAAACAGAGTTGGTCCGAACTTGTGTCCGAACATGGTAAGTTCGGACACAAGCCGAAGAGAACAGACTGCAGAAAATCACCCGTCCGAACTTGTGTCCGGACAATGATGTTCGGACACAGTCCGAGTTTCAAAACTTCGGAAAAAAATCCTTACGTGGTCCGAACATTGGTCCGAACTTGCAAGTTCGGACATAGGTCGAGACTTGCAAGCTGGACCCGTCCTCGCATGCTGTCCGAACTTTGATGCTCGGACAAATGTTCAGACACACAGCCAAACGAAGAAAACTTTGGAAACTTTCGGGGCCTGTCCGGACATTGATGTCCGAACAGACGTTCAGACAGGTCCTTAAGTGCAGTTTTTAAACGTAAACAGAAACCAAGAATCACCAAAACACATATGTAAATCGTGACAACAATATGAGAAACACTTAAGTGAATAAAGTCACAAATAAGTACCTCAGTACAAAGCTCAAACTTCATAAAGCCGATCAAAAACTGTCAAGAATCACCATTAGTAATTACCCAAATAAACATAACCTTTAAACAGCAGCGGACTCAAAAACCTCTAGGGCATTACCGCTACACCCAATTCCCATGGGTGCTCAGGCTAATGAACTAAATACATCAAGAATAAAAGTTAATTCAACTTATGCGGAAGCTAATCAAAGACCAAAACAAATTCTTTGAAAACATCACAATACTCTAAAACATTGTAATTTAGACACGGTCTCAATAACTCATTATTCCTAAGCAATGTGATTTCGCCGTCCCGATCCCCAAACTTAGTCATCCACACCTGCGATCATAAAACATAGACAAAAACACAGAAAGGATCGCACAAATCAGAAAAACTGAGTAAAGACTACCTCAACCTGTCAAATATGTTTTAGAAACTTTTTTGCTATGTGTCAATCAGAGAGAGATAATTTGGTGAACATTAACGAACTTCCAGATTTCCAAAACAACATTTAAAATCACAGTAGGGAGCTTTCAGCAGGAGATCACCACAATACCAAATACGGGGTCACCTATGGGACCCCAAACAAAAGGACAGTCACCTATGGGACCGTCGAACAACCACCTCACCCTAAGTCCTTAAGTGTGCACACCCCCTATGAACACAGTAACATAGAGTAGATCATAGAGCTTAACTGCAACAATGTGTGCAGCGCAAATAACAATAACCATGGGGAGCACCTATGGGCTCCCAAACAATAGAGTACAACCTGCGAAAGACTCCCAAAATCCAGAACCACAATCCACAGCACAATCCAGTTTCTCAATTCCAAAACGTGGGAACAATCCCCAATTTCCAAAACACAACTGAGAACTCATAAAAGCACCGCGAAACCTTTTCCAGTTGTTTTACACAACTTCAGTCAAATAATCATTGAGCATAGAATTTACCTGGAACAACCCAAAATCCCTCAAGAGCCTAACTGCTCCGGTCTATCAATAGTGCTTGTCGATGTAATCGGCGTCTAGGTAACCAAAACAGAAAATCAGGAGAAACCAAACAACACGTATAATAATTATACAACCCTAGTTAGAATACATTACCCCACAATTTACTAGCTGGCACCAGAGAATTGATTAAACCTTGACGGAATTGGCGTGGAATCACCAAGAATTTGAAGAAGAAGAGTGTGAAGAGTTTGAACAGAATATGAGCGCAGGAATGGCGTATTGAGGATGAAGAAGAATAAGGAAGCTGACGTTTTAAATAGAAAAATAATTGTAAAACAATAAAGGGTTTATTAATTTAGTAATTAAAAGCCTATGTTTAAGGAGAGAGATATTAAATATCAAAAGAGAATCCAGTATTGCCAATATTTAAAAGGTGTAGAACTTATAATTAAACTAATGAATCAACAACTTGAAAATAGAAGAACGTGGTTAACTGTTGTAACAAGATAAGGATGAGAAATAAAATATTTAGGAAGTTAATCAATAAACATCTACTTGGAAGGAAGTAGTTTAGAAATAGATAAATAATATATTGAATAGTCAAACGGAATTCGGACTCTTGGAATTAAATAACTACAAGGAGAAAGCCAAATTGAATTCGAATTCCATATATTTAAAGTTAATAGATTGGGAAGAAGATTCTAGAAGTTATTTTAGAGCTTAAATAAATAAAGCGAGGTTAGGAGGATAACGTAATATCGAAATAGTATAATATTCGTAATATATGTCTAAAGTTAAATAAGGCCAACATGTTACAAATAATTGTAAACACTTTAAGGAGAAAATTAATTTAGGAATAGATGTCGTTTAATTCTCTGGGCCATCCTAATGTTAACCACAATCATAATATTTAACTATATGCTATATCATTCCTAACTTGCGATTTTCGGGGTATTTCATCTCATCCCCCTTAAAAGAAAGCTTCGCCCTCGAAGCTAAAATTCATCCTTACAGCGAAAACTGTTAACTAGGTACTGACTGAAATGGTTACCTGATTGAAGAGCTGTGGGTACTTCTTCCTCATCTCCTCCTCCACTTCCCACATGGCCTCCTCCGTCCCATGATTTGACCATAAGACCTTGACCATGCGGGTGGACTTCGATCTAGTCTCTCTGGTCTTAGTATCCATGACTCTGATGGGATACTCCTCGTAAGAGAGATTCTGCTCTAGCTCCAGACCTCTGGTTGCAACACGTGCGAGGGGTCGGGGACGTACTACTTCAGCTGGGATACATGGAAGACATTGTGGACCTCCGCTCACAAGGAAGCGCCAGACCAGTATGCCCCTCTCCAATCCACCTACTTCTCTTTCTCAAAGAACTGGGGACCTGATTCTCTCCCTTTCTTCCCGAATCTGGTTACCCCTCACACGGAGATCCTTCAGGAAGACTCTATCCCCCACCTCGAACTCAACTGTCTGCGTTTGAGTCGGCATAGGACTTCTGCCTGTCCTGAGCGGCCTTCATTTGACTCTGGATCCCTCGAACCTGCTTCATAGTCTCCTCAATCAGCTGTGGCCCCAAAACAACAGTCTCATTAATGTCACTCCAACACAACGGTGTTCTGCACTTCCTCCCATACAGAGCTTCATAAGGGGCCATCTTGATGCTGGCATGGTAACTGTTGTTGTACGAAAATTCCACCAAGTGCAGCATATCAGCCCAAGAACCCTGGAAGTCCATCACACATGCTCGAAGCATGTCCTCCAAGGTCTGGATGGTTCTCTCGGTCTGGCCATCAGTGGCTGGATGAAAAGCAGTGCTCAACTTTAGCTTAGTGCCCATCGCCTTCTGAAATTGCTGCCAGAAGTGGGCTAAAAATCTCGAGTCTCTGTCTGATATAATGGTCTCAGGTACTCCATGATACCTCACCACATTCTTGATGTAGGCATCCACCAACTGACTCATGGACCACGTCTTCTTCATGGGTATGAATCGTGCAGACTTAGTGAGTCGGTCCACTATCACCCAAATCCTATCGAACCCTCCTCTCGCCGGTGGTAAACCCATCACGAAGTCCATGGAAATGGAGTCCCACTTCCACTTTGGGACCTCCAGCGGCTGCAATAAACCTCCCTCCATCCTCCTATGCTCGAATTTGACCTTCTGACAGGTAAGGCACTTCGATACGAACTCTGCCACCTCTCTCTTCATCTTAGGCCACCAAAACATCTTCTTTAAGTCCTTATACAGCTTGTCACCACCAGGATGAACCGAATAGGGAGTATTATGGGCCTCCCTTATCAGTCTCTCCTTTACCTCCACGCACCTTTGAGGCACACACCATCGGCCTCTGAATCTCAAGCTGCCATCGTCGTGGATCTCGAAGCCCTCTGCTTTACCTTCCTTCATCTTTTCTCGGATCCGCTCTAACTTTGCATCACCAGCTGCCCTTTGAGTATCTCCCCATAGATGTCGGAAGAGATACTCATGTGGTACAACCTCACCTCGCGCTCCACTCCTCCAGCCTCCATCACCTCCAGATTCAGTCTCTGGAAGTCACGAACCAGCTCGTCTGGAAGAACCCACATCGAATTCACAGAATGGCTCTTCTTTCTGCTCAGAGCATCAACCACTAGGTTAGACTTCCCCTCATGGTATAAAATCTCTAGATCGTAATCCTTGATCAACTCCACCATCTCCTCTGCCTCATATTAAGTTCCTTCTGAGTGAAGATGTACTTGAGGCTCTTGTGGTCGGTGTAGATCTTGCAGGAAACACCATACAAGTAGTGCCTCCAAATCTTCGGGGTGAAGACTACTGCTGCAAGCTCCAGATCGTGCGTCGGGTATCTGGTCTCGTACTCCTTCAGCTGTCTCGATGCGTAGGCTATGACCTTCCCGTGCTGTATCAAGACACATCCCAAGCCATACTTGGAAGCATCGCTGAAAACCTCAAATCCGTCTGTCCCCGAGGGCAAGGTCAACACTGGGGCTGTGGTCAGCCTTTCCTTCAATGTCTGAAACGCCTTCTCACAATCATCATCCCACTGAAACTTGGTTGCCTTCTTCATGAGGTTTGTGAGGGGTCTAGCAATCTTCGAGAAATCCTTCACAAAACTTCTGTAGTAAACCCGCTAGACCCAGGAAGCTGCGAACCTCTGTCAGGTTGCTCGGTCTTGGCCACTCTTTCACTGCTTGGATCTTGGCCGGATCCACTGAGATTCCCTTCTTAGTAACGATGTGGCCCAGGAAGGCCACTCGGTCCAACCAAAAGTCACACTTGGACAGCTTGGCGTAAAGCTGCTGCTCTCTCAGGATCTGCAGGACTGATCTCAGGTGCTCCTCGTGCTCTTCCTCATCCCTGGAGTAGATGAGGATATCATCAATAATACCACCACAAACCGGTCTAAATAGGGATTAAAGATCCGGTTCATGAGGTCCATGAATACTGCCGGCGCATTCGTCAATCCAAAGGGCATCAC
Organism: Limonium bicolor; assembly: GCA_023374045.1. Lineage (NCBI taxonomy): Eukaryota > Viridiplantae > Streptophyta > Magnoliopsida > Caryophyllales > Plumbaginaceae > Limonium > Limonium bicolor. Next base: position 77,312,502 of record CM041778.1, on the reverse strand, counting down.
CAGAAACTCTCAAATGCCCATATCTGGTCCTGAAGGCAGTCTTCGGGATATCCTTCTCTGCAACACTTAGCTGGTGGTATCCCGACCTCAGGTCTATCTTGGAGAAGAATCCTGCACCCTGAAGCTGGTCGAAGAGGTCGTCGATTTTGGGCAAGGGATACCGGTTCTTCACAGTGATCTGGTTTAACTCCCGGTAGTCTATGCACAGCCTCATGCTCCCATCCTTCTTCTTTACAAATAAGACAGGAGCTCCCCAAGGCGATACACTCGGGCGAATGTATCCCTTCTCCAGTAGCTCCTCAAATTGGACTTTCAGTTCCTTCAACTCTGACGGCGCCATATACGGTATGGGGCCTTGGAAATGGCGCTGCTCCTGGCACAAGGTCGACGCTGAACTCCACCTCCCTATCTGGCGGCATGCCAGGGATCTCATCTGGGAAGACGTCAGGGAACTCATTCACCACCCGAATCTCTTCTAACGTACTCGGCGTGCGGCTCAAATCCTGGACATGGCAAAGGTATGCCTGCTGTCCCTTCTTCACTTGGGAGAGAATTGACATGGCTGAGACTATCTTTACTCCCGGCTTTCTTCTCTATGCCACTGTAGGAGACTCTTTGGCCCGATGGTCCTCTCAAGACGATCTTCTGCTCTCCACAATCGATCTTCCCTTTGTACTTGCTTAGCCGTCCATCCCAAAAATGATGTCGAAGTCGGGGAGGATGAACTGGATCAGGTCAGTTACAAAAGTTTCCCCCTTTATGTCTACTCCCACATCTTTCAATACACGATTACAAGAAATAACCCGCCCTAAGGGTATAGATACTGCTATAGTAGGGGACTTACAAGTTTCTAGACCTAGTTCCTTAAAAAATTCTCATAAATAAATGAGTACGAAGCTCCAGTATCAAACAAAAACGCGAGCAGAAGTACCATGAACAGAAAAGGTACCTGCTAACACTTTGCTTCGGCCTCAGCCTCGGCCCGACTCATAACGTTGATCCTTCCAGGAGCTCGACTGTTGTCTCGGTTCTCCCCTTGGCCTCTGTTGCCTCCATCTCTACCCCCGCCATTTCCACGCTGGGAGCATCCCCGCGTTGGTTCTGGCCCTGGTGTTGATCTCTGCCTCGAGTCTGGGAGTCTGCTGGTCTGTAGGCTCGATCCCCGCCATTCCCCCTCTACTGAGTGCCTCCCTAAGGGCTCTGGAAACACTCAAAAGCTCTGTGGCCCTTCCGGCCACACCAAAGCACGCCACCAGGTTTCCTTCACAGTCCTTCCCGGGTGGTCCTTGTGGCATCTCCTGCAGTGGAAGTGCCTATCTCTCCTGGTCTCTCCCCTCTGAACCTGACCCTAGGGTCTATTGCCCCTCCTCTGGTTCACATCGAACCTCCTCCCATCACCTGAGTTGGGCCTCCACCTCTTGTCCTGATTGGGCCTCTGATGTCGGTCATCTCGACTCCGGACTCCTCCACATCCTCTGTCTTCCTCTTTTGGCCCGCCTGGACCTCCCTTCTCTTCTGCTGCACCCTATACAGGTTAGCAGCCTTTCCATAAGCGTCTTGGAGGTAGGTATCGTCAGTACGCTCAAGGCCTCCTGGAGACTCCAGTTGAGTCCCCCTACAAACCTCTGCACCTTGGAGGCTTCATCAGGGACCATCGTCGGCGCGAACCTCGCCAGCTCTAGAAATTTGGAGTGGTATTCCTTCACACTTCGGGCCTGCTGCTTAAGCTCAGAGAACTCCAGGTATTTCTGCATCCGGACGTGCTCAGGATAGAATCGCCTTCGCATGGCCTCCTTCAATGCCTCCCATCCAAAATCAGGTCCCGCCAGAGGGCGTCCTTGTTGGCAGACCACCAGATGTCAGCCTCGCTCTTGAAGTAGTAACAGCGGCGTTGACTCTCCTATCAGCCGGGCAGTTGACCACCTCAAAGATCTTATCGAACTCACGCAGCCAATCCTCCAGCAGTACTCAGTCCTCCTCCCCCTTGAATGCAGTCGGCTTCAGGTGGGCAATCCTCTTTGTGTAGTCCTCAGGTACATTGTCTCGCTGAGCCTGCCGCTGAACAATCTGGCCCAAGTTCAAGGCAAGCTCCTAGAGCTGTCTCATCGGGTCGTTGGCTGCCATGATAGTCCTTCTACTTCGACTTCTGGTGTTGAAAGAGAAATTCAGTCGGTCTGCCAGTCTACCCTACTCAAGGTGGACTCCTGAATACGAGTAAAAATTTCAAAGGCTCTTAAATCCCCCATAACGATCCCCTTCTAGTTATACTACAGTCTCACTACCTCAATCCACGGGTAGACAATTCAGATATAACAATATATATATACAGTAGGTACAATACAATTCACACAAATGAGTAACCAACAAACAATAATCCCTGTATAATATTCAAGCATCACACCAAGATGTCCAATACAACTCAACAGAACACAATATAGCATATAACTCAACATAACTTTCCCAAGCGGCTTATCCCCAAATTTTTAATCCGGTTTACTCAAATCTTATCTATTTCAAAAACATGGCTCTGATACCACCTTGTAACACCCTGGATTTTTGCCTCAAAACATAGCTTATGAAAATACAAATCTAACGGCGCATACGGAATCAAAAACGGACTTCAAACGAGTCCTATAAGTGCAAAACAGAGTTGGTCCGAACATGGTAAGTTCGGACACAAGCCGAAGAGAACAGACTGTAGAAAAATCACCCGTCCGAACTTGTGTCTGGACATTGATGTTCAGACACAAGTCGAGTTTCAAAACTTCGGAAAAAAACTCCTTACGTGGTCCGAACATTGGTCGAACTTGCAAGTTCGGACATAGGTCGAGACTTGCAAGCTGGACCCGTCCTCGCATGCTGTCCGAACTTTGATGCTCGGACAGATGTTCGGACACAGCCAACAAAGAAAACCTTTGGAAACTTTCGGGGCCTGTCCGAACATTGATGTCCGAACGGACGTTCGGACAGGTCCTTGAGTGCAGTTGGTAAAACGTAAACAGAACCAAGAATCACCAAAACACATATGTAAATCGTGACAACAATATGAGAAACACTTAAGTGAATAAAGTCACAAATAAGTACCTCATACAAAGCTCAAACTTCATAAAGCCGATTCAAAAACTGTCAAGAATCACCATTAGTAATTACCCAAATAAACATAACCTTTAAACAGCAGCGGACTCAAAAACTTCCAGGGCATTACCGTCACACCCAATTTCCCATGGGTGCTCAGGCTAATGAACTAAATACATCAAGAACAAAAGTTAATTCAACTTATGCGGAAGCTAATCAAAGACCAAAACATAAATTCTTTGGAAAACATCACAATACTCTAAAACATTGTAATTTAGACATGGTCTCAATAACTCATTATTCCTAAGCTATGTGATTTCGCTGTCCCGATCCCCAAACTTAGTCATCCACACCTGCGATCATAAAACATAGACAAAAACACAGAAAGGATCGCACAAATCAGAAAAACTGAGTAAAGACTACCTCAACCTGTCAAATATGTTTTAGAAACTGTTTTGCTATGTGTCAATCAGAGAGAGATAATTTGGTGAACATTAAACGAACTTCCAGATTTCCAAAACAACATTTAAAATCACAGTAGGGAGCTTTCAGCAGGAGATCACCACAATACCAAATACGGGGTCACCTATGGGACCCCAAACAAAAGGATAGTCACCTATGGGACCGTCGAACAACCACCTCACCCTAAGTCCTTAAGTGTGCACACCCCCTATGAAACAGCAGTAACATAGAGTAGATCATAGAGCTTACTGCAACAATGTGTGCAGCGCAAATAACAATAACCATGGGAGCACCTATGGGCTCCCAAACAATAGAGTACAACCTGCGAAAGAATCCCAAAATCCAGAACCACAATCCACAACACAATCCAGTTTCTCAATTCCAAAACGTGGGAACAATCCCCAATTTCCAAAACACAACTGAGAACTCATAAAAGCACCGTGAAACCTTTTCCAATTGTTTTACAAAACTTCAGTCAAACAATCATTGAGCATAGAATTTACCTGGAACAACCCAAAATCCCTCAAGAGCCCCTGCTCCGGTCTATCAATAGTGCTCGTCGATGTAATCGGCGTCTAGGTAACCAAAACAGAAATCAGGAGAAAACCAAACAACGCGTATAATAATTATACAACCCTAGTTAGAATACATTACCCCACAATTTACTAACTGGCACCAGAGAATGATTAGACCTCGACGGAACCGGCGTGGAATCACCAAGAATTTGAAGAAGAAGAGTGTGAAGAGTTTGAACAGAATATGAGCGCAGGAACGGCGTATTGAGGATGAAGAAGAATGAGGAAGCTGACATTTTAAATAGACAAATAATTGTAAAACAATAAAGGGTTTATTAATTTAGTAATTAAAGCCTATGTTTAAGGAGAGAAGATATTAAATATCAAAAGAGAATCCAGTATTGCCAATATTTAAAAGGTGTAGAACTTATAATTAAACTAATGAATCAACAACTTGAAAATAGAAGAACGTGGTTAACTGTTGTAACAAGATAAGGATGAGAAATAAAATATTTAGGAAGTTAATCAATAAACATCTACTTGGAAGGAAGTAGTTTAGAAATAGATAAATAATATATATTGAGTAGTCAAACGGAATTCGGACTCTTGGAATTAAATACTACAAGGAGAAAGCCAAATTGAATTCGAATTCCATATATTTAAAGTTAATAGATTGGGAAGAAGATTCTAGAATAGTATTTTAGAGCTTAAATAAATAAAGCGAGGTTCGGAGGATAACGTAATATCGAAATAGTATAATATTCGTAATATGTCTAAAGTTAAATAAGGCCACACGTTACAAATAATTGTAAACACTTTTAAGGAAAGATCAATTTAGGAATAGATGTCGTTTAATTCTCTGGGCCATCCTAATGTTAACACAGTCATAATATTAAACTATATGCTATATCATTCCAAACTTTCGATTTTCGGGGTATTTCAAGAGCGTTCCGCCAAAGGAGTGTATTTCAATTTCTGCTCCTTCGAAAAAAAATCGATGGGCATTTGGGATTATCATCTTCCATGACATCGTCCTCATCATCAAAGATCTCATCAAGATAACTATTCTGGATCTCGTGTTCTTCCGGAGCCACACCTATTACCATCTTTTTGAAAGAAAGGTTGTGAGCTTGAGTCGATTCCGCTTCCAGACCCCACATCGGCACAATGCCATCTTCATTCCTTGGGAATTCACCAGAGCTACGAAGTTTCTTGACAGGTTGGGAAGATCGCGTAGAATCATCCATGGTATCGAGCTTTACAAATCCGATAATCACACCAAACCCAAACAAAAGAAAACCAGAGAAGAAACACAACAAGAAGAAATTGACCAAAAAAAGAAGAAGAAAGGGAAATGACTCTCATCTCTCCATCGTCACTCTACTTATTTTGGTACTATTTTGCTGTGACTTGGTTAGTGAGAACCTAGGGTATGACATATTGTTATTTGTATCAAAGAAAATTGAAATACCCCAAACCTTAGTATGTTGTTTAAATACAAAAATATGGTATAATAAGGCTAAAAATTTCCTTATAAACATTAGTGTACAATTTAAACCATAGTAAACATAATTAAGTACCTTAAAGACAATATGGGCGAAAATGTGCTCTAAGCTTGGGATAATCTTCGTTAAGATCTAATAAGCTTACCAAGACCTTATTTATATTTAATGAACATATTAAATCAATTACCAAAGAAAACCAAGCTTGAAAACAAGTTAAACACAAAATGTGCTTTAAGGAGTCTTAAAGCACATTTTTGAAAAATGTCTTGCAAATGGGTTTTGAATGGCTAAATGTCCATCATTACTCTTTAGTTAACATGTGTACTACTTATTATCACATTAGGAAGTCTAAATCAATGGGAAATCAAAAATTTCACAATTATGTGCCTTGGTTAGTGAATAGTAACCAAAATGTGCTAGTTTATAACATAAGTCAATATAAGTGATTTAGTTGGTCAACAAAGACCACCAAACAGCCTAAACTACAAAGGGGGCCGGTTTTTAAGTATGACTCATCATACTTAGCTAGGTTGATAAAGAAGAAAGAATAAACAAGTAAGGTTACTATTTACTTTTGTACAAATATCTTTCAAAAGCTTACCTCTCTCATCATTCTCATTTCCCACTCATTCCCACCATCTCCAACCTTCTTCCTTCTTCTCCATCGGTTATGCTACAGCACTTCTACCATTTCTCATCTTCCATTGCCATTAACTCTTAGCTCCATGTACCAAATCAAATTCTAAGACCACCATTCTTCTAGTCTCATCAAGCTCTTCAATCTTGTCTTCTCAAAGTTCCAAAAGCTCCATTTCAGTGCCAAGAGGAATCTCCATGGGAGGAGCTTGAGCTTATATTTTTATGCCTTGTTGATCACCTAGGCTTCAAGGTAAGGAAAAACCAAGAGAAACAACATTTCCTTTCATTTCTATGCTTGACCGAAAACTACCTCTTCATGGTGTTTTCTTTTGCTTTGTTTTAGCTTCATTCTAATCTTCAAAGGGCTTGGTGGAATCCTCTCTTGCTACTTAGTTCAACTCTCTTCCATTTCCAAGGTAACAAGCATTTAAGTGTTTTAAGACAACATGTAAATTAGGGTTTATAAATGAGCTTAAGCATGAAGCTTGAATGCTCATTGCCTTGCTTGTATATTGATTAGAAGTTGACAAGCAATCAAGAGTCTTTCCGATTTTAATCAAAAAGAGCAAGGGAAATACAAGTGTGGAAGTTGTGAAGGAAAAGAGGTAAATGAACTATCTCAATGTAGTTTGATGTCTTAAGAAAAATGAGCGTATGTTGCTTATTAAAACTACCTAAGGAGCCATTGACAAATGAGCTAGAAAACAATTCTCAAGGAGATTATTAAAAGACATATGTGATGTGGGTGTATTTGCAGGTCAAAGGCAATACACATGTGGAAATTCAGTGTTTATGGTTTATGCAATTTAAGGGCCTAAAAGCCATGTTATTTAAGGGCCTAAGTGCCAAGCAATTTAAATTATGCACTATATTGTGATGTAGTGTAAGTGGTGAAGTTTTGTGTGTGAGAATGTTTTTGAAGGATTTAGGTGTTCTTGATAGTTTAAAGGTGAAAACTATGTGCTTTTGTGTAACAATGTGCTAGTAGAACCCATGTCAAAATATGGTTGATGTACAAGGAATTCTAAGTGTTAAATGAGATTTCGGTGAACTAGGAAGTGCTTAGAATGACTAAGTGTTCTATTAGTGAAAGAAAATGATTTAAGGAGCTCTTGAGTGTTAAAATGACTTAGGTACTATCTTGGAGGAATTAGGAGTTAAATGAGAGTTTTGGATGCACCAAAGTTGAAACACCCCTAATCAATTAATCGCATAAAATCATAAACGCGTTATATACTCCGGACATAAAATAATGTATGAACAATTAAGTTCAGTATACACTTGTCCGAAAACATGACAACGTTACTGTTAATGTAGTCACGCACTTATATATGTACGAATATGAAACCACACGTATGTAACGTTACGGTACTATAACGTTGTAATAATTAATAACGTCGCATAGTTATGTACAAGTAAAACGCTACAAAATAAAAAGGTCGTATATATAACGTAACGAAAAATTAAGTGGTCGCGTATCTAACTAATGACGCGATATATATATGGTCTCACATATATAAATAAGCATGTATAACTTATACAAAAAAAAAAAGAAAAGGGAGCAAAGACGCTCCCGCTGAGGTTCGAACCCGGTACCTCTTGTACCCCTCCTGAACACTTTAACCGGTGAGCTGAGCTCGTATTCAGTAACAAGATTACACCCTCTAGACATATGAAACTACCAAAGTAACTATATATATATATATATATAAATATAACGATATAGTCACACCTGAATGTCTGGTGGAGCACTCCATCAGTTATATGCATAATAGTAATGGACTAACAAGTAATCAGCTTTAAATTTCAAAAACCTTACTCCTGCTTGGTTCCCGGTCACTCAATCACCAACAACACTAACCATCATAGACTATTCTCCACTAAGCTTACTTTCACTAATTCTTAGATAATGTCCCCTGCATGCGGACCACATTCTGGTGGCACGAAACTCCACCCCCACATGCTCCAGCCTTCTTTTTCCTTCCGTACATGTAGAAACCCCTCCTTCCTCGCAGGTGTGATCCTACACCCACTCAGCTCCTCCACCTCCTTCCACAAGTTCCACTATCAGTGCAAGTCCAGAACAGTTGTTCTCCTCAAGCTTCCCTTCATCTTGACGCAAGACCAGGCCTTCAACTCCCACATTCCTCTGCCTATTGCATGTCCAAAGCTGATGGTTCAAAATCTTAGAAACCTGAAGCAATACGATCAGGAGGTAAGCAGCAAGCAATATCCCCCACATTCTGTCTGTTCATCTTGTTATATGTGTACGGGTCCTTTCCTTCCTCTGTAAATCCTGGACTGATCTTAGTCCTGGAAACTTCTATTCTAATTCGGTTTTCTTTTTTCTTGTCCTGATGCCCGAGACACTACAGATTGCACACCCCAAATCACTTTTCCTCTCTTGCATGAACCGTGCATACAGTTCCCTTAGACCTGTTCGAAATCCCTTGGGTAGAAGTTGTCTCAACACCCCCCTCTAAACGCAACCAGGAGGTAATAGCTTCGAAACTGTTTCCTCTTTTCTCCTGCCCACCATCCTTGATTTGCCTGGTTTGTCAAGACTAACAACTAGATAACTATTCCAGTTGAGGCTGGAAGTTCGAGGCCCTGAAGTGTTGCTTGTACCAAGTACTGACCAGGAAGAATCTGCTTTAAAACAAAAAAAAACCCAAGGTATTACACTAACCAAGTAAACTGTATAGATCGTATCACAGCTACCTTCCTTATAACAAATCTAGAGGTGTTGTCTATTTTGGTTGGGTCTATTTTAAAGTTAAGATTGCCTTAAGATCATACCAAACAACTAAACCCTTTGAGGGAAGCAAAATTTGTGCATTAATGAAACTGAAAGACAGAAAACAAAAGAAAGAACAATAGGCAAGAGGTAGCACGTTTCAAGTTTTCAGTCCCTGAAATTGCTTGTTTCAGTATGGGCGAGTTGTGTAACTCTAAATAGGCTGTTGTGGGTCTGTCTCAGGATAATGCTGTATTACAAAAGCACCTGACTAAGGAACTGTATAATTTGGGTAAAGAAACCTGAAAGACTATATTAGTAATCAACAGAAAGAAATGTCACAGTCGGATTCCTCTGGTTTTACTTTGTTTTCAGGTTTGTTCATTTCTGAATCTCTTGTTTTCAGAAAGGTAAGTTTTCAGTAACACTAGCAACTTGTTTTTTGGGTCAGTAATGAGTTTAAAACTTGACTAAACAGATAACTAAGTAATTAGACAATTAAGGGGAACTAGGAAAATCAGCTCCCTGAATAACCAGAAAGAAATTTAGGGGAAATGATCAGTGACATGCTTCAGTACTTGGCAGTTTGTGCAGTTGCTGGGTAAAGAGTTTCAGAGGCGTTGTAAAGGCAGTGATGGTTGGAAAATAAGTCTAAAATATTGCTAACATATGAGCCTCCTGTAAATAAGTTGGGGGAACTAGAAACCAGATTAAAGAACAAGAAGGAAAAAAACAAAGAGAGAAGGAATACATGGGAGCAGATGTGCAGAGTTCAAACTTTGGCTTTCAGTATACAGGGACCCTAGTAAGCTAGCAGTGTGTGTTGGTTTGTCTTTGTGTTAGAATGTATAAAATACATAATTAAGTAACTAAGCTAGTTGAGGGAAAACTTAAGGACAGATTTGTGAACAAACAGAAATAATCAAAGAAGAGGCATCAGGTTCTTACATTTCAGTTTTGGTTTTCCTGAAATGGTTGTTTCTGTATAACTGAAGTGCAGACTGGTCATGAGTGTTAGGGAGGTTTACTAATGGACTTAAATCATGGCTAATACACTCACCTCAGTTGGTGTAGTCACTTGAGAGGTTAGTAGTCAGATAAGTGAATTAAAACTGAAGTTTAATGAAGTGATATGCAGGGTTGTGTGTTCCAGCTTGTCTGCTGTAACTTGGGATCTGTGTAACTGAATCACAGAAATGTTATGAGTGTTGGGCTGGCATGTTAAGGAACTTAAAATCCAAGCTAATGCACTTAACTAGAATTGGAAACCCTTGGTAAAGATAAGAAATCAATTTAATGCATTATAAGAGAAGTGACTGGCTACATGTTTCAGTTTGCAGTTTCTTTCCTGATAGCACTAGGTTGTTGCTGTAACTTTAATAGCTAGTCTTGGGTCTAAAGCCTTTTTGACACATAAGCTTAAGTGTAGCTAAGTTGGGGAAACTAGAGGAAATAGAAAAAACAGATTAATGTACAAGAAGAATAAAATAGAAGGTAGGAACCCCAGTTTAGGTTTTCAGTTTCTGAAGTTTCGAGGTTCCAGTATGCCTCTGTTACAGAGAGTTTTAGGGAGTGGTGGAGAGTGGTTCAAGAGTTTAAAACCATACTAATTCATGTGACTAAGTGAGTAAGCATTGTTGGGAAAGAAAACTGTAAGTCAAATTATGAATAGGAAAAGAAAAAACTAGAAGAGAGATTATCGGTTATGGTTCAGTTTTCTTCATTTCTCCAGTTCGGTATACCTGGTACAGGGGCACTTGATGGGGTTGTGGTGAATTGCTAATGAATCTGAAACACCTATAATATACCTTAGTAAGTTTATAAGTGCATTTGGCAAACTAGAAAACAGATTAGAAGGCAGATGTAACAACCAGAAAAGAAACTGAAAAGGAGTTGCATCAGTCCATGATTAACTCTGTTTCCCAGTTTCAGAGTTGGATCTGTAGACACAAACCAAAATTCTCACCCCATAAAGCAAATTCCGAAATAATAAGAGGGGTCGTCGCCTTTCTTTTTTCAAAACATATTAACGTGCGTGCTAAGACGAACCATCATTTTATAATCTTTTTCAAAACATTTCAAAAAAACCACAATTCTTCAAAATGAATTTCCATCGACAGTCTAGTTTCAAGGTCGTCCCCTTTTGTTTATTCACTTATTTTACTATTTTATTTTATTTTATTTTATTTTATTTTTAATCATCTATTCACTTTTTCTTATATTTTATTTTATTCTACTATTAGCATTAGTATTTTATTTTCATTTCTATTTATGCACACTCATTTCATCTTTCAACTCAATCCACACTTGGTTGAAATCTGGCCTAGCCCAATTCCTTAAACCCACTCTATTTTCAGCCGTTGGCTCAAAAAACCCACATTAAAACCCAACCCATCTCTAAACCCTAATCATCCTCTATAAACAACTTATACAGTACCAGAAAGGAGGACAACTGCCGACATGTAGCACAAAACCTCGTTCTACTTCTTCTCAGTCGCACCCACTTCATTCTCCCTCCTACACATGCTCGCGCCCCACATGCCAGACAAGGCCTTGGGCTCTTTCTCACTGCTGGATCAAACATGTCCCATTTCGAGCTCTCATTTCTCGCTGCCCAGACTGCCGCTCACCCAGGCCTCTTATCCCAGCCTATCCCAAGCAACCCAGAACTGAACACCCTAAACTTCACTCTCTTTATAAAACAGCAAAAGAAGAGAAACCCTACAGTGCTCTCGGATCAAGAGCCGACACTCTTACCAGGTTCATTCTTCTCTGTCGCCGGAACCTTCTACATCTTTTAGCTCACATTGTCAAAATTCCAAAGGCTCAAAGAAGGGCGACCCGCATTTGAAACGTCCCTGCAATCTTCCTACGAAACTCCTGAAACTTACCCACTGAAAATCGTCCGAGTTGCTCTGTGTTTTTTTCTTCTTGGTTTTCTTTCATTCCTGAATCATCATCAACGGGTAAACATCACCCAGTTCTCAAAACCGAAATGAGCATGAAAGGGAGGGTAGAATCTTCGAGGTCATCAAAATGCGTTCGTTGCCAGTGCTGATATCTTCCCCCTATTTCCTCTACTCGTACTCCCTGCGTTGTTGTTCTGTTTCAATATTACTTTCTCTTCAAACAATCACCGCCGTGGCGGTTTTGCTCTCAGTTGTTCGCTGGAAAGTGGTATTCGATTTTCTATATTGCTTTGCCTGCACATTAACCTTCAATAGTCTAACCATGGAAGTACGAAGGTTCGGTATTATCATTGTCGGCCCTGAATAATACTCGTTTTTTGTTATTTGTTCGTCGGTCTGCTGAGATTCGAAGGACTTCTAAGCATAAATCGCATCAATTTCTTTCGGTCTATCTGCTCTTGTTAAGATTTGGTGTTTGTTGTCCTGGTTCGACCTGAATCGCACCCGTCTCGGTAATTTCCCTGTTGAGTTTTAACATGTATTTTTGTGTCCATCATGAGTTTCATCGCTTTTTTTTTTACTGTAAAACACTCAAACATCCTGCTGTATTTGCCATTTCTCATTCGTTTTCATCTCCTTTCACCGAGGTACACATGAACCAGAGAAAAAGGCGTGGACACGGCTGGTTGGGCATAATTTCGGGATCGGCAATCGACCAAGCATTTGGACTTGAGCTTAGTATCCTTTTCTAGTTGATGTATTCATTTTCTGGTTGATTCATCAGTTTTCTGGTTGATTCATTCGTTAATATTCTGGTTGCTTCATCGTTAATCTCCTGGTTGATCCATCCGTTAATTTTCTGTTGATCCATTCGTTAATCTTCTAGTTGATTTGCTCACTTTCTGGTTGATTAGTTCATCTTCTAGTTGCTTCGTTCATATTTTGATCGATTTGCTCATTCTTCTGGTTGACTTGTTTTTTACGAAAGTTTATTAATCGGTATCCAAGGCCAGATGCTGTTAATTCCCACTTTGAACTGATTAATTAGGTTTAGGTCTGGTAATTGCTTCTTTGGTTTTGTTCTCAAACTCAGACCCAAGATATTTGGGACCGGAAATGCTATTGCCTTGGCTTGTCTTCTTACCCCCCGCTTGAGAGTGATTGGCGAGAGAATTTTTGCTGTGGCCCGGTTGTGAATTCAGAATTCGTTTGTTTTAAACTTGAGCTGAATCATAGCTATTAATTGGGTTTTTGTCTACTCTATTTAAGTTTTGATTTCATCGACTCTTTAATAAGGAGGAAACTGATTTGTTTATTTAATTCGGTTTGCCTTTCTTCTTGGTTTTGATATGTAACTCATCCATGATTTTGCTGCTCTCGATCTATCTCGCGTTGATATCCACAATTTACATTCAGCTTCATTGTAATTTCATTTTATTCCCTTTTTATATATAATATCGCTAAAGCCTAGTTACTATCCTTTAGGACCAAGCCTTAGGATAGAGGGTGAACCCTAAGATTTAGGTGAGCCATGGTCCCACCTAATAAACTGGGTGATCCCTAGACCCAAACCACATCTTATTATAATAACATGTATCATAAAAACATTTCAAAAAATTCATCCCAATTTGATTCATCACTCTCTTCCCAGTTTTCCAAGCCCACTCCCACATCCCAAACCAGCCCACTTGGCCCAAGCCCATTTCTACCCATCAAGCCCAAAAGCCCATTTTGGCCCATCGGGCCCCAAAAATCCAAATCTAATCCAAGTCTATCTCAAAAGGCAATTCAGCCCAAACATAATCTTCAGCCCAAATAAAAAGGCCCAGGCCCATTCAGCCCAAAAATAATCTTCAGCCCAGTTCAGGCCCAAATCTAAATAAGGCACAACAAGCCCACAATCGGCCCAAAAACCAACTCGGCCCACAACCAATCTCGGCCCACAACAATCGGCCTAAAACCAACTGGGTCCACAACCATTTCGGCCCACAACCAATCTCGGCCCACAACCAATCTCGGTCCACATCCAATCTCGGCCCATAAAACCAACTCGACCCAAAGCCCACAATTGGCCCATGCCTAATCCGAACCCTGCCCAACAAGCCCACTATCAGCCCCGTCCCACAATCAGCCCAAACCAACTCGGCCCACATCCCAATCTAGCCCATAGTCAACTTTGGCCCAAACCAAAACTTTGCCCAAATTCATCAGCACACAGTCAACTCTGACCAACCAAACCTTAACCCAAACTTTGACCTGAACCTTGACCAACCCAAATTTTGACCAACCAAACCTTAACCCAAATTTTGACAACCAAACCTTAACCCACTTTGACCAACTCGAACCTTGACCAAACCAACTTTGACCAATCCAACTTTGACCCAAGTTTGACCAATTCAAACTTGGACTAACCCAAAATTTTGATTTGGCCTGTTTTTCAATCTCGGCCCAAATTCAGTTCAAACCCAAATCCAATTCCAACCAAATTCAATTCAACCCAATTTTTTCAATTCAAACTCAGTTCATTCAATTTACTCAAACTCATCTTGTAAATCCCATTCAAACTCAATTTGTAAATTCCATTCAAACTTCAAAATCCAAAAACATTCCTCATTATTCAATTTCAATTCAAAAACCCTGAAATCTCTTTCTCCAATTTTCAAACAATCATTTATTCAAACTTCATCAAGTTTCTCAAAAGAAACCATTTTGTGGAATTTTTAAAGGAAAACTCTTCTCACATCATAGAAAACTCTTCTCAAATGCAGAAGTTTTCTTCTCACTATACAGAAAGTTTTCTCCTAAAAACATTTCTCAAAATCAGCGTTTCTTCATCAAGAATTCCGCAACTTCAAAAGTTTTCAAACTCAGTTTTCAAACTCAAAATTAAACCGTTTTCAGGGAACAAGAAATGTCAACATTTTCAAAACGTTTTCTCCTTAGTTAGACATCGCTTGTCTCCCTTCTGAAATAAAAATCCGAGGTGGGGCACTGGGGTCATCACATCCCTTGTCGCAGTCTGGACTTCTTTAGGTGGGGCCATTAGGTGACAAACATCCCCTAATTTGCAGCCTAGATTTTTTACGAGGCGGGTGCTAGGGAGTGACTGCTTCCTAGTTGCGCCGGGATTTTCAGAATCGTCTAACTCCCTTCCACTCGATTTCAATATTTTTCAGTTTTAACATTTTAAAACCCGGGAGTTAGAGACGTTTTAGGGTTCGACCGAGAACATCTCATTCATGGTGTTTCTCTATTAATCCTATTTTTCGACACAAATTCATTGCCCCATCTTTCGAGCCTCGGCACTTACCATTAATTAAGTGTCGTGTTCGAGGGGGTACATAGGGTAATCCCTCGAGATTATCCGCCCTTTTACAATAAATGATTTTCCCCTCAATGCTTCAAACCTCAAATTAAAAAAACGAGAGATCTCTATTCCAATACCAATTGCCTCACACACTCAAATAATCTTCAAAACTCCAAACCACTTCATACCCAAATCATCATTCAAACTCCAATTCGCAGTAAACTCAAATCCTCTTACAATTCCAACTTCATTCGAACTCCCAAAGTCTCACAGCCCGAGCGTCTCATAGACTCGAACAGCTCACGAACTCGAATGTCTCACAGACCCGAGCGTCACATACTCGATCATTCTGAGATTTCAATGTCTCACAGACCTAGGCGTCTCACAGACTCTAACCTCCCAAAACCCGAAACTTCTTGAAACCTCGAATCCTTCTAAGAATCTCAAACACTACAACTATCCTCAAGCTCCACAAACATCAAAACTTCCAAACCCAAACATTCGTGAACTACGTAAGGTCTGATCTCAACAGGGATTTGAGTATGTAGGCAGCCCATCTAGGGTGCGACCCCATTCCGAACAAAAAACCTTCTTCCCCCTCTGTGGTGACGCATATCTCTCAAAACACGCAAGCCTTCTTCGGCTCCACAAACTTCATACCATCAGACTCCAAGTCTTGTCTATTCACTCACCTCAAACTTTTCCCAAATCTTCATTCTATAACTCATTTGAATTCACCAATTCTTCTTCTTTGGCGTTAGCTTGGCAGAAAAAGCTCACCTCATCCACTCTCTTTCTCTCCTCCCATCTCAATCCTATCCTCTGGCTTTAATTGAATCTCTCTAATAAGGTTTGAAAGAAGGCAATCCCGACAATTGGAGACCGAGGTTTCCTCGGGCACCAATCCAAAGTCGTGGTCGTTGCCACTTCTAAGGGGTGTAACCCAGTGCGAACCCATAATAGAATCTCTTATTGATCAGATAAGTCCTATCCTTAGGCAACAAATTCAGAGTCAACCAGCGGTTCTTAGAACCCTCCTCCTCCCTCCTTCCTAGTTCCTTAGGTCCAAACTAGGTGGCGACCTCTAGTCAAATTCCGCCTTAGGGCATAAGTCCGCGTGGAGCCCATTGAGAGCGGGTGTAGTGTTCACTAACATTCCCCATTAAGCTTTCTGGGAAAGACGGACGATGAAGTAGGTATTTTGAGGGATGCCGAAGTGACGGGTATTCACCCTCCACAAAATGGCAGTTTGTAGGATCTAGACTTCCTCAGTCAAAACCATTTAGATAGACCCCCCCTCATACCGAAAAATCACCCTCCACAGGATCATCTCAGTAACTTTTAACCAGTTGCTGTGGGTCTGCATTCGTTTAGAATCATGATATAGATGCCTTATTTAATGGAGTCAGTATGTGAGGAAGATTGGAAGTTAGGGTCATGAAACCGATGAGAGAGCATAGAAAGGAGAATATCAGTTTTTCATACTCCAGTTATAGTTGTCCTAAAAGTTTGGTTTCTGTTTAACATCTATTACAGAAGGTTATGAGGGATTGTAATGAGTGGTTCATGAACTTCAAACCCTTCTAATTCATTTAACTAAGTGTGTGGTTACACCTTGGGACAAACTGGAGATCAGATCAATGGACAACAAGAAGGGAGGATGTAATGCACTGGTTGCTTGTTTCAGTTTTCTGAAACTTAACGCTTCAGTTTGGTCAACTTTTAGGGGGTATAAGTGTTGTGGCGGTTTAAAAATGAACCCAAAATATTACTGAAAGAGTGATGTAAGTTGGTGTTCTCATTTGGGAGGTTAGAAGCCAATTAATTACTAACTAAATGAAGGGATAAGGAAGGAACATATGGATTTGTTTTCAGATTTTGCTATAAGAGTGTCATTTTTGTACAACTGTGATACGGTTGGTGTGGGAGTATGGGATAGGCCTGGAAAGAAATTAGAACCTGGCTGATATATCCACCTAAGGGTATCAACACTTTGGGAAAAAATTATAAAGTAATTCAATGCATTAAAGAGGAGGAACTCAAAGGAGTATGCACAGATTTTGTGCTTCAGTCTTATGAAATTTGGGTTTCTGTATAAATGGGTTTAGGGGTATCTTAAGGACTATATTATTATGATACTAGGGTTAAAATGTTGCTAACCTATTTAGCTAAGGGAGGGAATACACTTGGGGAATTAAAAATAAACTTCTTGAGTTGAGAGCTAAGCTAAGGGAGAGAGGTACCAATGGTGAGTTATGAGTTTGTGCCTAGGTTCTATGTGAGTATATTGTGATATTAAGTTAATTATGAGTATTAAACTGCATAAGGATGCCCAGTTATGAGGGGATACATCTTAGGCAAATTAAAATCCGTCTTAGATAAACTTGTTACATATTAGTGTTTAAAATACTCTAGAACATTATCTAGAGGAGGGACTTAGTAATTCCACAATATAAATGTGCAAGAGGATTGGTAAAGCCTAAGGTGGATACTTGGAAAGTTTCTAAGGGGTAATATAAACAAGCATTTCATGAATCACCGAGGGAACAATACCCGATAAGATGTGATAAACTAGGAAACGTTCACAGGGGTCGTCACATGAAATCATAAACTGATATGTTGTTTTAATTAACGTTAGGGCCGTAACGAGCGCCAACCGGGGCCCCCGTGTGTGTGAGACAACTCTAGCTTCTGGACCAAGTATGGACATGTGTGGTTTCATATGTTGCCGTGTTACACGGCTTGTTTGCTGTGTGCCCTGTGTGAAAAAATACCATAGACTAAAGCATGAAATTGGATTGCTTGCTTATCGTGTTATATGCTTGCTATATCATTGTTGCATATTATTTGCGCGCACACAGTAGTTTAGTCCCTCTCTCGTTTGTGGAATTTGAGATGAGATAATATGAACTATGAAAACAAAGAAAATTCTATTAAGGGGAACTCCTCTCTAACCATTGAGGACGTACCATGACACCCACTATGGTGTCTATTCATGAATAATAATGAAGAGCAAATCTCAATTGGTGGAAAAAAGAGATAACCCGGGAAGACGACATCTCGGGCGCGCGGTATGGAATACTCGGGAGTTGGTATCTGCATTAGATCCTTCGCCCTCTATGTGGAGCACATCCTGGAGTCTAGAGGCGACGCTGCTTTCTCAACACATGACGTCAGAATGGGGGAGTGACAAATTGGTGGAGCTTATCCTGGAGTCTAGAGGTGACTCCGCTTTCTTCTCGGCGCATGACGTCGGGAATGGGGGACTAGCTATGGAGGAGACGTCCTCCAACGTGCGGTATTAAAAGAATTCACAAATAATCCTTAAAGAAATGAGGAAAGATTGGAACCTACATGATATGGTCACTTGATCTAACTATATCCCCAGACCTGGTGCAAGGAAGGAGAAAGTAATACACATTATGAGAATAAAGAAAAGAAATAAAATCACACAACGCTCGAATGATCCCATAGTGAGGATCAGGAGAATAATGTACCTACGCACACGTTTTATTATGTACATGATGGTTGTTGCGATACTGGCAACTTGTTGTGCTTGGTTGCGTGTTTGATGTTTCTATGACACCAGCATGTTATGCTCGGTTGCTTGTTGTTAATGCTTTGCTACCTTTGAGTGTGTATGAAACCATGATGTATTGTGGCCTGCTTTACTGCTTTACTATAGCATGTAAATTGACTTAATAATATTCGATCAAGTAGTCGTGTGGCCCGACAACATACGGGCTACACACGTTCATACTCAGCGTTTGCTGAGTCCTTTACACCCAATTTTTTTCAGGTATTGTGCCGGACGATAACGGAGCGTAGGCGGGATGACCACCATGGGGGAGTCCATCAGGGATAACCTTTGAATTGTGTAGTACGTTTAGTGTATGGGTTGTTACTAAACCCGGGTTGTACTTTTCGAATTATGATTATCTTGTAGACACTCGGTATTTGGAATTATCTTATATTGTATATGAGTTTTGGTTAAGGGCGGCTTCCAGTCATGCAGACCGTAACTTGGTGTTAGAAGAGTGGTCGTGTCAACCATGGGTGGTTGGCGTCTGTGACACCCAGATGGAGTTTATTCCGCTGCATAGTAATTTATAATATAGCGAGGAGCGATGTTGTATTGTTGGATATTTATTCGGGGGTGTTACAGAAAGTGGTATCAGAGCATAGTTACGCTCTGATGACTGGAACAGAGAAGTACCGAGTATAGGAAAACCTAAATTTGGGAAACGGGTTAAGGGTTAGTATGTGAGGCTCGTTAGTTAGGGTTCTTCCCCAGTAATTACTGGATACCTAGCAGACACCTAAACCCAACCTCCACGTCCCTAGGGTCCATTTCAATTCATAGGAAAAATGCCGGAGAGGTAGAAAGCCTCCTCTTACTCGGGGAAACCCGATTTGGCATCTACTTAATGTTATACTACCAACCCGAGAAGATAAGACTATACTATACAATAGACGTTGCCAAAAGGATAATACCCGTAGAGGGACCAATTTTAGCGGCAACTTGGGGTCGACATGCTTAGCAGTCGATAGGACCCTACCTGACAAGCAAAAAGGACCAAGATAATCCCTAAAATTTATGAAATAAATAAAGCTTAATTAAACAATTAATCAAGCCAAGGATGGGACTGAGATAAATTATTCAGTTCATACACTTGAGAGGTTATTTTAGAAACCTCTCGTAAAACAAAGAGAATATAGTTTGAGACGAAAATTACACCATAAATTGGTACAATCTTTAATTCTTAATGAAGCATGACACCATTTTATACACTAAAACGTAATATTAGGGATTCAATAAATTCCCTGCTCCATCGCACGTTTCTCTTCATTCTCTGCACTATCTGAGAAACATAATACCACCTCCATTCTTCTCCTTTTCAAATCTCTCAATCTCAGACAATTAAAAACTGATGACCATAACTGGTCATTCCTTCTGCTTCTACCACCGACGAACGAGGAACATACTACCAATGCCTCCTTCATTCTCTTCTTGTTCGAGTTGTTTTACCCCTTTGGAGCCCAGCATTGTCCCCACTACGGACAAAATGTCGCTAGTCATTCTTATGCTGTACGATACATACCATCACACACACCGTTTAAACGAGCAACAAGTTTCACAATATAAAAGTGCAAATTAAGTCTGGAAGTATGTACAATATCTAAACAGTTATCCTCAACAATATTTGCAATTTCCCTGAAATAAAAAAAAGAGAAAAACGCGCTGGTATAAGGATCATAAACAGATACCTCAAATATTTAACGAGTATCATGATCATTAAGATCAAATAAGGGAAGAATTGTACAACAAAAGTTAAGTGTCAACCATGGATGAACACATTCCAAAAGAGGAATTATTGAATACCAGCAAGCAATGTCGCTGATGGCTGAAAAATCCGGTTACAATAAATAAACCCTTTACACCATCTGTTATATTTCACTATGATTATGAAGGAAATGGTACGAAGCCTCACTAATTAATACAATAAAAACTTTTGAGCCAATGGAGGGTATGCTCCTAAAATATACATACCAAAGAGCACCTAATGCCATATTCAGATGAGGGTTAAATGAGTGTTCAAGACATGCATAAAACTTGTCCCGACAAACTATATGTAATAGACTTACAATTCATCTCCTTTATAAGGCTAACAATGGTCCCAATGCAAGATCTCTCAATGAGTTATTAGTCTAAGCTTTACAATAACCTCAGTTAAGATTGTCGCAATGGTTCTGAATAATAACCCTACCTAACTGCAACAAAAAAAAAAACAACCATGACAAAAAGGAAGTCAAATGCGGAAGCACCATGCTTAGATAACAGTTAGAAAATGCCTAAACTCCTTAAATCCATACCCAAGGTTTAGCGGAGATACCTCCAAACACTGACCTGCTGCAAAACTTCTCCAACTTCTCCAGCAGGCCCAAACAAAGATATGTACTCCATACATTTCAATCAGTGTACCAGCTGCTTCCGTACACGGTGCTACAGTACTCTTCAATACCACCCTATAGATCTGACCTCTCTTGTATATGACTAAACAGCAATATATTGAAGCTGCTATGTGGTATAACCTTTTCAAACACACTACATCCGAAGGAAAAATGTTCTAAATAAATTTTGGGGAGCGGTCTCATTAAATCAGGGGAAGCTATGACAATCACAATATAATCAAAGGACCAGAGAGGAACTCCTGGTAAGATTTAAAACGTAGCAAATATAACTTAGACAGATGTAGAATCGGAGACTAAATGAGGAACTCTGGGTAAGATTTAGCAAAATTATACATAAACAATGTATATACATACGTATCAGGGAAGACTCAATATCAGTAAAACCCAAGGAGTAAATGAAATTCAATTAAAGGAGGTCACGACTAGTAAATCAACACAACCCGACCTGAGTTAATGTTATAACTTAACGACCGAAAATAAATACTGGGATCTTAGTGGTGGTAATCCCTGTATAATTACCACTAGTTTGGTGGATACACACAAGAAGTAATAATGAGAGGTAACAGAAGGGTTACATGACCCAGAAAAGATTAAGAGGGAAATCCGAACACAAATTAAATATACAAGATTATAATGACAAAAATATACATATATACATATAAATTGGACTTTATAGATAGTCCAATCAAAGAACTAAATTGGTAATATGAAGACAGATCGAAGAGGACCTAAACGGTCAAACAAGATAAAACCAGCCGAATTAACTAGGCACTCCAACAAGGAATAATCCCAACTCAATCGAATATTTATGAATAATTGGGTATTGGAAGTTGGAAATTGTCAACAAAATAAATTGATGGGCTAAGATCATATATGAGCGTCGAGGAATAGTAATAATGTGAAAACATGGAAGTATACAATCGTATATCCCATTGGCGAACACAAAAATTTATTAGACTACAAATATACGTGAAGAAACATGTATATGTACTTACGGTACGAGAATTTTATATATACAGTATATAAGAAGAACCTGGAAGATCAGGAGGATATAAATATATGTAATAGGGTATCATAATCCTATGGGAACAATCATATGTGGATAAATATAATCAAGAGGACTATAACACTTGGGTATATATATATACATGGATGAACAAATATACATATGTACAAAACCACCTAGAGGTCTGTACAGTTAAGAAGAGAGGATTTGAACGATTAATCGAAAGGCTTAGAGGGTGACACTAGTCAATGAATTGATTGCCAGAGCACCTAGAAACGAATGGGATAAAAATTCAAATGTGAATAATTGTTTGATCGTGTAAATCGGACGTGCAAAGTTGAACTCGACCCTGGCCAGGTCAAGTGACACAGAGCACAAATTGGGGTGAAGGGGTAGTCCAACATTTACGCTGATCACGTCGATGTTGGATAATTCCCGAAACCTCCTACAAGAGGACTCATGAACTACAAATAAGTGGGAAATCTTACAAGTCAAGAATACGAGGGTACGAAAGATGGGATATCGGTGTTAGATGACTCGAGCGGGTAGAATACATTGGTACATTTTCAAAAACTTCGAGGTTACAATATATGAAGACTTAAAATGGTGTGATATAACTATTAACCTAAAAGTTACCACATAAGAAAATATACTATCGCAATCAATTGCAAAACGTAACCAGTAATAGTCAATTATTTTAGTTCCTACGAACAATGGTGATGATAAGGGAACTAAATATCCTATGCTACACATAATCATAATCGGTAATACATACCAAACATGTTGTTGTAACAATGACACGTCAAACACTAAGAACAAAATCGTTACTACAAAATATACATTAATTAAAACCAAAGGTCAGCGAGGAAGAACAATTCAAATGCTTAAAAGTGCACTAAAAACATGAACTTCCGACCTCCAGAGTAAATGGATACACAAGCTACAATCCACCGAGATTATGTATAAATTAAAATACCCCATGCCGATCAAGAGACTTTTACTCCTATACTATTAAGTCATGCACTACCTTGAAAGGTATAGTGAGGGAAAACTAAACCTGAAAGTAATCAGAGTCGCACAGCAGAAGCTGGTGGACCATATTTCACATCTTCAAGTCGAATAACAAGCGACATATCGGCCAATATCTTAGACCTAGAGAGGCTAAATCCGAATCCGTTTTAGATCGGTATGGAAACCGATAAGAATTCTTGAGACAGAAACCAAGCCATTACATGGTCAAGGCCTTTGATGAGATTATACTGCAAGCTACATCGCATAGAAACTAGAACACTCCATGAGAACTAAACAGCTAGAACCAAGGTTCAAGGATGATATAAAAGGGATTACGTGGGCGTAATCCATTTTTAAGGGGGGTAGGCGCGTTGCGTCTTTACTTATTGTTACACGTTTGTGTGTTGATTTGGGTGCTATGTATGAACTGTGTGTGGATTGGTTTGAAGGCATGGTAGCCATAATGAATGACTTGTTCATCTGGTTGCTATGAGTGCAGTACATAAATATTATTGGTACATTGCAGTATTATTGAGCCACAGATGTGGCGTGGTGCTTATAAGCACAAATTGTGAAATAGAACTGTGGAATTTGCGGGACATGATTCTTGGATAGAGAAAACGAATTCAGGACTTGATCCTTTCACTATGTGTATTCCTACAACCACACGTTGATGGTTAGTAGGTTTGTGTGTTTTGGATTGTTGTATGTGAATGGTATGTACGTGTATGCACACTTTGTCGTGAATGAATGTTGTGTGCCTTTTGATTACAGTCATGCATGGTTTACGCATTGCTACTATCTTGGATCACTATGAGAACTGGAGAGAAGCCATTAACGTGGCAAGTGCTCTTATGGGTAGTGAGAATTATGGTATATGGGACTTGATCCCTTGGTTAGCGTGAATGAATGCGGGACTTGATCCCTAGGATTAACAAAATAGGAAAACACCAGTTAAGGAAGTAAGCCAGTTAAAGAAGTAAGACTTCGGGACGAAGTCTCTTTTAAGGGGGGTAAGTTGAAACACCCCTAATCAATTTAATCGCATAAAATCATAAACGCGTTATATACTCCGGACATAAAATAATGTATGAACAATTAATTCAGTATACACTTGTCCGAAAACACGACAACGTTACATGTTAATGTAGTCACGCACTTATATATGTACGATTGAAACCACACGTATGTAACGTTACGGTACTATAACGTTGTAATAATTAATAACGTCGCATAGTTATGTACAAGTAAAACGCTACAAATAAAAGGTCGTATATATAACGTAACGAAAAATTAAGTGGTCGCGTATCTAACTAATGACGCGATATATTATATGGTCTCACATATATAAATAAGCATGTATAACTTATACAAAAAAGAAAAGAAAAAGGGAGCAAAGACGCTCCCGCTGAGGTTCGAACCCGGTACCTCTTCGTACCCCTTCCTGAAACGCTTTAAACGGGTGAGTGAGCTCTCGTATTCAGTAACAAGATTACAAACCTCTAGACATATGAAACTACCAAAGTAACTATATATATATAAACGATAGTCACCTGAATGTCTGGTGGAGCACTACATCAGTTATATGCATAAATAGTAATAAGACAAAAATATTAAAAGCTTTAAATTTCAAACCCTCTCCTCCGGTCCGGTCACTCACCATCAACACTAAACATAACAGAAGACTATTCTCCACTAAGCTTACTTTCACTAATTCTTAGATAATGTCCCCTCATGCATGGGACACAATACGGTGGCTGGCAGAAAACTCCCCGCCACATGCTCCAGCCTTTCTTTTTCCTTCCGTACATAGATGTAGAAACCCCTCCTTCCTCACAGGTGTGTATCATCACCCACTCAGCTCCCACTCCTTTCCACATGTTCCACGATCAGTGCAAGTCCAGAACCTGTTGTTCTCCTCAATTCCTCATCTTATTCTCTTCAAGCCACGCCTGGTAATTCACTCCCCAACCTCACTGCTCTGTATATGTATGAAAGCAATAGAAACCTAGGACGACAACAAAAGCAAATCCCCCCACGTTCTGTCTGTCTCTTCTTTATATGTGTACGGGTCCTTTCCTCTGTAAATCCTGGACTGATCTTAGTCCTGGAAATCTCTCTATTCTGATTCGGTTTTCTTTTTCTTGTCCTGATGCCCGAGACACTACAGATTGCACACCCCAAATCACTTATTCCCTTTGCATGAACCGTGCATACAGTTCCCTTAGACCTGTTCGAAAATCCCTTGGGTAGAAGTTGTCTCAACCCCCCTCTGAAACGCAACCAGGAGGTAACAGCTTCGAAACTGTTTCTCTTTTTCCTGCCCACCATCTTGATTTGCCTGGTTTGTCAAAGACTAACAACTAGATAACTATTCCATTGAGGCTGAAGTTCGAGGCCCTGAAAGTGTTGCTTTGTACCAAGTACTGACCAGGAAGAATCTGCTTCAAACAAAACAAAAAAACCCAAGGTATTACACTAACCAAGTAAACTGTATAGATCGTATCACAGCTACCTTCCTGTATAACAAATCTAGAGGGTGTTGTCTATTTTGGTTGGGTTTATTTTAAAGTTAAGATTGCCTTAAGATCATAACCAAACAACTAAACCCTTTGAGGGAAGCAAAAATCTGTGGCATTAATGAAACCGAAAGACAGAAAACAAAAGAAAAAAGAACAATAGGCAAGAGGTAGCAGTTTCAGGTTTTCAGTCCCTGAAATTGCTTGTTTCAGTATGGGTGAGTTGTGTAACTCTAAATAGGCTGTTGTGGGTCTGTCTCTAGGATAATGCTGCATTAAAGCACCTGACTAAGGAACTGTATAATTTGGGAAAAGAAACCTGAAAGACTATATTAGTAATCAACAGAAAGAAATGTCACAGTCAGGATTCCTGGTTTACTTTGTTTTCAGGTTTGTTCAGTTTCTGAAATCTCTTGTTTCAGGAAAGGTAAGTTTTCAGTAACACTAGCAACATTGTTTTGGGTCAGTAATGAGTTTAAAACTTGACTAAACAGATAACTAAGTAATTAGACAATTAAGGGAAACTAGAAAATCAGCTCCTGAATAACCAGAAAGAAATTTAGGGGAAATGATCGGTGACATGCTTCAGTACTTGGCAGTTTGTGCAGTTGCTGGTAAAGAGTTTCAGAGGCGTTGTAAAGGCAGTGATGGCTGGGAAATAAGTCTAAAATCTTGCTAACATATGAGCCTACCTGTAAATAAGTTGGGGAACTAGAAACCAGATTAAAGAACAAGAAGGAAAAAAAACAGAAGAGAGAAGGAATACACGGAGAGCTGATGCGCCGAGTTCATAACTTTGGCTTTCAGTATACAGGGACCCTAGTAAGCTAGCAGTGTGTGTTGGTTTGTTTTAGTGTTAGAATGTATAAATACATAATTAAGTAACTAAGCTAGTTGAGGGAAAACTTAAGGACAGATTTGTGAACAAACAGAAATAAATCAGAGAAGAGGCATCAGGTTCTTACTTTCAGTTTTATTTTCCTGAATGGTTGTTTCTGTATCTGAAGTGCAAACTGGTCATGAGTGTTAGGGAGGTTTACTAATGGACTTAAATCATGGCTAATACACTCACCTCAGTTGGTGTAGTCACTTGAGAGGTTAGTAGTCAGATAAGTGAATTAAAACTGAAGTTTAATGAAGTGATATGCAGGGTTGTGTGTTCCAGCTTTGTCTGCTGGTAACTTGGGATCTGTGTAACTGAATCACAGAAATGTTATGAGTGTTGGGCTGGCATGTTTAGGAACTTAAAATCCAAGCTAATGCATTTACTAGAATTGGAAACCCTTGGTAAAGATAAGAAATCAATTTAATACATTATAATAGAAGTGACTGGCTACATGTTTCAGTTTGCAGTTTCTTTCCTGATAGCACTAGGTTGTTGCTGTAACTTTAATAGCGTAGTCTTGGGTCTAAAGCCTTTATGACACATAAGCCTAAGTGTAGCTATGTTGGGGAACTAGAGGAAATAGAAAGAAACAGATTAATGTACAAGAAGAATAAAATAGAAGGTAGGAACCCCAGTTTAGGTTTTCAGTTTCTGAAGTTTCGAGGTTCCAGTATGCCTCTGTTACAGAGTTATAGGGAGTGGTGGAGAGTGGTTCAAGAGTTTAAAACCATACTAATTCATGTGACTAAGTGAGTAAGCATTGTTGGGAAAGAAAACTGTAAGTCAAATTGTGAACAGGAAAAGAAAAAAAAAACTAGAAGAGAGATTATCGGTTATGGTTCAGTTTTCTTCATTTCTCCAGTTCGGTATACCTTGGTACAGGGGCACTTGATGGGGTTGTGGTGAATTGATAATGAATCTGAAACACCTATAATATACCTTAGTAAGTTTATAAGTGCATTTGGCAAACTAGAAAACAGATTAGAAGCAGATGAATACAACCAGAAAAGAACTGAAAAGGAGTTTGCATCAGTCCATGATTTATGTTCCCAGTTTCAGAGTTGGGTCATCTCAGTAACTTTAACCAGTTGCTGTGGGTCTGCATTCGGTTTAGAATCTTGATATAGCCTTATTTAACGGAGTCAGTATGTTGAGGAAGATTGGAAGTCAGGGTCATGAACCGATGAGAGAGCATAGAAAGGAGAATATCAGTTTTTCATACTCCAGTTATAGTTGTCCTGAAAGTTTGGGTTCTGTTTAACATCTATTACAGAAGGTTATGAGGGATTGTAATGAGTGGTTCATGAACTTCAAACCCTTCTATTCATTTAACTAAGTGTGGTTACACCTTGGGACAAACTGGAGATCAGATCAATGGACAACAAGAAGGGAGGATGTAATGCACTGGTTGCTTGTTTCAGTTTTCTGAAACTTACGCTTCAGTTTGGTCAACTTGCAGAGGGAGTATAAGTGTTGTGGCGGTTTAAAAATGAACCCAAAATATTACTGAAAGAGTGATGTAAGTTGGTGTTCTCATTTGGGAGGTTAGAAGCCAATTAATTACTAACTAAAGGAAGGGATAAGGAAAGGAACATATGATTTGCTTTCAGATTTTGCTATAAGAGTGTCATTTTTGTACAACTGTGATACAGTTGGTGTGGAGTATGGGATAGGCCTGAAAAGGAACTTAGAACCTGGCTGATATATCCACCTAAGGGTATAAAACACTTTGGGAAAAATTATAAAGCAATTCAATGCATTAGAAGAGAGGAACTCAAAGGGAGTATGCCCAGATTTTGTGCTTCAGTCTTATGAAATTTGGGTTTCTGTATAAATGGGTTTAGGGGTATCTTAAGGACTATATTATTATGATACTAGGGTTAAAACGTTGCTAACCTATTTAGCTAAGGGAGGGAATACACTTGGGGGAATTAAAAATAAACTTCGAGTTGAGAGCTAAGCTAAGGGGAGAGAGTACCAATGGTGAGTTATGAGTTTGTGCCTAGGTTCTATGTGAGTAGATTGTGATATTAAGTTAATTATGAGTATTAAACTGCATAAGATGCCCAGTTATGAGGGGATACATCTTAGGCAAATTAAAAACCGTCTTAGATAAACTTGTTACATATTAGTGTTTAAAATACTCTAGAACATTATCTAGAGGAGGGACTTAGTAATTCCACAATATAAATGTGCAAGAGAATTGGTAAAGCCTAAGGTGGATACTTGGAAAGTTTCTAAGGGGTAATATAAACTAAGCATTTCATGAATCACCGAGGGAACAATACCCGATAAGATGTGATAAACTAGGAAACGTTCACAAGGGTCGTCACATGAAACCATAAACTGATATGTTGTTTTAATTAACGTTAGGGCCATAACGAGCGCCAACCGGGCCCCCGTGTGTGTGAGACAACTCTGGCTTCTGACCAGGTATGGACATGTGTGGTTCGTATGTTGCCGTGTTACACGGCTTGTTTGATGTGTGCCCTGTGTGAAAAAGACCATAAGACTAAAGCATGAAATTGGATTGCTTGCTTATCGTGTTATATGCTTGCTATATCATTGTTGCATATTATTTGCGCGCACACAGTAGTTTAGTCCCTTCTCGTTTGTGGAATTTGAGATGAGATAATGTGAACTATGAAAACAAAGAAAATTCTATTAAGGGGAACTCCTCTCTAACCATTGAGGACGTACCATGACACCCCCTATGGTGTCTATTCATGAATAATAATGAAGAGCAATCTCAATTGGTGGAACATGAGGATAA
>CM041778.1:77241175-77282685 GCA_023374045.1 Limonium bicolor | reverse complement strand
AGATGACAGATTAATTTGAGTAGCAACCCCAATGCTTGATTTATCTTACAATCCTTAGCATTTGTTGGCAGCTTGAAACTCTTTCTATGTTCTCGGTTGGGGTGTGGGAGATGATTAGATTGCCCCCTTTCCTCCCATTGAGAGGGGCCGTATGATCCCATTGCACACACCCCAACCCTCTTACATTTCATTACTAACTACTCTCGTATATTTTTGTCTTTGTTCCTTGACATGTACATAATGCTCGTGGAACGGGAAATTGCTCTAAGAGTAAAAAACGGGACTTTGGGCTTGGACTACCGGGGTCTCCACTTCAAACATGTGTAACGGTTGGTGCACTTCTTGCTGATCCTTTCAGCTCAAGTGAGGTGGCGTCGATGCGACCCCCCATAGCAGCTTTAGATTTAAACTTTTCACTTGTATTTGTATCAATTTGTAATTCATTTGTTGTTTTCACTTTCGGTTGTAGTGTTGTGACTTATTTTTGTGATTTCATCCCATAACCGTTACATTATTCTCTTGCTTGCAACCTTTGATTGACTATTGAAAGATAGTAAATAGGATAAGACTAACAATTGGTTAGCAACCCATACGGTAGGACTCATCTTGTTAGTTTTGAGAGTTTTAGATTCAAATAATTCTGACTCGTTACCTAGATAGCTTTGATGATTCGTTCTTGTATATACATTTCTCGTACTACCTTTGAAATTCATTTCACACGTGTATAGCTTAAGCTCTTAAAATCCATGTCCATATGTATATAATTATTTAGACAGATTTTGAATTCTTTCTTACATATATTTGCTTTATTCGGATAGATTTGAAATCCATGTTTGTATGTATATTTGTTATATAGCCTTGGAAATTCATCTCCACATATTATTTGCTCATCATTCTTTGCCTATGATTTTGTAAGTGTATGGACTGATCCTGTTCGGGTCCATGTAACTCTTGGCCCAAATCTAATTTTGATCAGGTTCGGTCCATAACCAGCCAAACGGGCTGGAATAGGTGGCCCTAGCAAGCCAATTAGGTTGCCCATTTTAGAAAAGCTCTAGGTTTGGGGTATCTTCAATGCATACGGGTCCTAGACACGGTCCATGTGAGGAATACCTGTTTCCCTTAAAATTTTCCAAATCATCCTCTAAAGTCAGAATAAAATTCACAATCAATCAATCGTCCAATTCCAAATCAATTTAAAAATCCAATGAGTCAAGTTCCTCTTCAAAATCAACTCTCTCATACTCTCACACCAAACACACTCCAAATCAATTCCTCTCACACTCACTCATCATACACTCTTCAAAACTGATCCTCTCATACTTCGAAATCAGATATTCTTCATGAATTCTTCAAAATCAAAGCTTTTCGCACCCAACATTAAATACCCTTCATATACTCATTAGACACACTTCAACCTCACAAAGCATTTGAAATGCTTCCAAAAGTTCTAAGATCAAACTTCAAACTCTTTCCAAACCCCAATTGTTTCATAGATCCAAATCATCTTCCAATTTCAATTTCAAGGCCCAATGTACGAGGCCCAACTCGGCCCACTCTTTAAAGGTCCAATTCTGGCCCACATTTCGAGGCCCATTTCAAGGCCCATTTCAAGGCCTCATTTCAAGGCCCATATCCAGCCCATTACCTCAATTTGATCCCGATTTAGTTTCAAATCCAATTCAACTTCGATTCCAATTCAATCAAATTCAATCCAATTCCGATCCAGAATCAATTCGATTTCAATCCAATTCAATTCAAAATTTTTTCATTCCCAATTCAATTCAACTTCATTTCCATCCCAAATAATTCCAAACATCGTAAATCTCAAACTCCTTGAAACTCCAAACTCCGGAGAACTTAAGCGTCTCGAATCTCTAAGTGTCTCAACAGCTCAACAGACTCGAATGTCTCAGCAGCTCAACAGACTCGAATGTCTCAATAGCTCAACAGACTCGACCGTCTCAGCAGCTCAACAGACTCGACCGTCTCAGCAGCTCAACAGACTCAACCGTCTCAAAAGCTCAACAGACTCGACCGTCTCAGCAGCTCAACAGACTCGAACGTCTCAGCAGCTCAACAGACTCGACCGTCTCAGCAGCTCAACAGACTCGACCGTCTCAGCAGCTCAATAGACTCGACCGTCTCAGCAGCTCAACAGACTCGACCGTCTCAACAGCTCAACAGACTCGAATGCCTCCGCAGTTCAACAGATTCAAACATCTCAATAGACTCGTCAAATTCAAACACTTCGAAAATCCTCAGCTCCTCAAAAAGCCGAACCCCTTGAAATTTGGTAATCCTTTCAAGCCCCAAATGTCTCACAGACCCGAGCGTCTCACAGACGTCATCATTTTAGGATTTCGAATATCTCACAGAGTCGAGCACCTGAAACTCCAAAACAAACTCGACAATCCATCAAGCCCCACGAAATGGCCACAAAACCCCATTGACCCCTCAAAGACCCAAAGGGTCAAAATCCTAATTCCTTCAAAACCCCCAAAACTACCAAATCCCCAAAGACAGTGAACTACGTGAGGTCTGATCTCAACAGGGAGTTGAGTACGTAGGCAACCCACACAGGGTGCGACCCCACATCAATCAAAATACCCTTTTGCACTCGACTATCTCCCCTCCAAACAACCACTTCTAACCCTCGACCACCTCAAAAAGTCCAGCCATCCTAAAGGCCTGAACTACGTAGGGTCTGATCCCAACAGAGAGTTGAGTACGTAGGCAACCCACACAGGGTGCGACCCCGTTCCAAAAAAAGCCATTTTCCCCTTCTAAGGTGGTTCTCATATCTCTCAAAACACACAAACCTCCTTAGGTTCCCACAAACTTCAAACCACCAGACTCCAAGTTTTGTCTATTCACTCGAGCTCAGACTTTTCCCAAATCTCCCATCACACACTCATCCGAATTCATCTATTCCTCTTCTTGGCGCTAGCTTGGCAGAAAAGCTCGCCTCATCCACTCATTTTCTCTCCTTCTGTCCTAGTCCTATCCTTTGGCTTTAGTTGAATCTCTCTAATAAGGTTTTGAAAGAAGGTAATCCCGACAATTGGAGACCGAGGTTTCCTCGGGCACCAATCCGAAGTCGTGGTCGTTGCCACCTCTAAGGGGTGTAACCCAGTGCGAACCCACACAGAATCTTTGGTATGACCAGATAAGTCCAATCCATAGGCAACAATCCCAGAGTCAATTAACGGTTCTTAGAACCCTCATCTTTCCTTCCTAGTTCCTTAGGTCAAACTAGGTGGCGACTCTAGTCAATTCCGCCTTATAGAGGCATAAGTCCGCATGGGGCCCATTGAGAGCGGGTGTAGTGTTCACTTGCACTCCCCTTTGTGCTTTCTGGGAAAGACGGACGATTTAGTAGGTATTTGAGGGATGCCAAGAATAACGGGTTTTCACCCTCCACAGAATGGCATTTTCTACGACCTAGGCTTCTCAGTCAGATCATATTTGGATAGCCCCCCCTCATACCGAAAAATCACCCTCCACAGACCTTAGTCTGCTGTGTTAGGAAAAATAGTAAGACGATGCGATGGTATAGATAAGTTAATCAAGAGGTTGTGGCTCTTACTGTATATTGTGACCAACTAACGATACTAGGCTGCCGTGTGGGCATCCGTAAGTATCTGGATAAATTTCCAACGGACTACAGATTGTTCGTAGGTCGGAGACTCTACCGCTGGAGTGGCTACTGCCATGGGTGACCCGCCATAGGAGATGGGTAACTTAGAGACGCGTCGTTCGAACAAGACGTTGTCATTAGACATGACTGAACAATTACGAACGGCTATATCAGCTCGTACATTAGGCGAACATTATTTGGGCTTGTATGCCAATGACGGGAAATTATACTTGTTTATAATTCTCGTTGTTTCGCCTTGATGCTCAGTGGTTATGCTTTGTGGTTATGTGTTGTATGTTGGTGGATTTGTTGAAATGAGTCATTATGCTCGTATTGTGTGTTGTGAATTGGTCTGATTGAGAAATTGTACTTTTATCTGTATTGTGAACTGTTGAGTCGAGTCGCTGTGCTCGTGTGTGGATTATTGTGGATTGTTTGGTCGAGTGAGTCACCGTACTCAATTATGAACTATCAAGTGTTTGTTGGAATGGAGTCTCTATACTCATATAAGCGTTTTAACGCTTTCAGTGGTTTACTACGTTGCGATGTGTGAAGCCGGGGGCTTGTTTGCTATTTGAGTTTACTGCAATACATGTTGTTGCTTTACAGTTTTTTTATATTAAACTACTTGCATGAAAATGAATTGCATGCTCTCGACCAATTAACTGAGGCCGAGGGGGCATGACAGTCAGGTAGTAACATACTCAGCAGGGGCTAATTCCATACCACAAACAAACATTTTGCAGGTATGCAGCTTCCGGTGTCGACAAAGAGCGGGACACGCTGGGTAGTTTAGTTATAGTTGTTTAAACATGCACTGTTGCATTTTGATACAAACTTAGAAACGTGTATAGGATTGGGATACTTAGAATGCTCACTGTGAATGTATTTTATATTGGTTTGGGAAGGTTAGATCTATCTCTTGTTGTCACTGTGGGAAATTGTTTCGTATATATATATATATATATATATATATATATATATATATATATATATATCAGTAAGCACGTTAATACTCGTATGGGCGAGTGAGAACGATGACACCAGTAGTTCAATTGTTTAGATTACCGCTGCGATTACAATGTTAAGTAAGACGATTAGGAGCCGATTAGAGTAGGGGTGTTACAAAAGTGGTATCAGAGCGGAGTACCGCTCTGATGACAAGAGATAGTAGGATTTATACAGTGAGCATAGGTTTTGGGAATACGGGAAACGTTGTGAGGATACGTGACCTCGCGGGGTTGATGCAATGCTTAGAGCTTGCACACCATAGTCGTGGAGGCACTTCAATATTAAGCGACCAAGACTACGGTATTAGACCGAGTAAAGGTCTATCCCGTCCTCTTGACGTATGTCAGGGAGAGGTCTGGGTAACAGTACTAAGGAAGAACGCGGCGCAGCGAAAGGTGGTGAAGGTCCAGCAATCCCAAGTAACGCGAAGACGGTATGAACCGCTCGCACTTGATGGGAGGACATCCCGGGAAATTTGCAATGGTACCCCACCCACCGCAGCCCGTACCTCGAGTACTGTCTAGTGAGGCAATAAAATGCGAAGCACCACGGAGATAACTCTCCTGATCGGGAAGACCCGATGTGGATGCTATGAGAATTATGTTAAAATGTAGAAAATAAGATTTGTTTTTGTGTTGTGATGAATTGTTTAGGACAGGGGGTCCTGGTAATGACGTAATGTCTACCATACGAGTAAGAGATGAATGTTAAACTGAGGTTGAAGAGATAATTCCCGTGGGACTAATGGGGCTAGCTTGCTATAAGCAAAGCAACCCTGTCTTACATCCAGGAAAGCACTGGTAAGTGCGCTTGGGGGGAAAGGAAGTGGAAACGACGAGTAATGATTAGTTTATGATATATGTAACTGATGGAATGGATGACCTTTTTGAAGTCTCACCCGAAGCGAGTAACTCTAACCCATGCAATACTGAAAGTTCAAGATGGCCTGACGTGCATGAGGAGAGATTTTTGAGAGCTGTAGAAACAAGAACTCGCTAAGTTGCTATCATGCAACGCCTCGTGAGGAAAGTAAGACCTTACTACCACGGTAAACTGGTGGGAACGAGTGCGGGGATGAGACTGTATTAATTTAAATAAGAACTTCTTCGACAGGAACAGGAACCCGATTAAGGAATAGCAGTTGGTTAACCATTCAGTCTGTTTTGACTTCCGTTTGCGGGGTTGGA
Organism: Limonium bicolor; assembly: GCA_023374045.1. NCBI lineage: Eukaryota > Viridiplantae > Streptophyta > Magnoliopsida > Caryophyllales > Plumbaginaceae > Limonium > Limonium bicolor. The sequence continues at coordinate 77,276,847 of CM041778.1, read as the reverse complement.
TTCCCCTTCTGATTTCCAAGCCATCTATGTGCTTCTGGTGCCTTTGGTGCACATATGCTTATCTGTATTTAAGCTTCTGTTTTGGGACCTAGTTATCTCTGTGTCTCAGCCTTGGGATGGCTGGTTTCGCTGTCTCGTAGCGCGCTATGTAGGATCCTTCTGTTTATGGGTGATGTTCCCCATTTTGTTCACGGGTGTTTACACCTGTTCTGTTCACGAGTGAGGTTTCCTCGTTCTGTTCACGAGCTGGTTGCTCGTTCTGCCTGTATGCTGTGATCGCTAGTGTCCCACTCTGTTTTCTGCTTCTGTCCGCTTCTGACTCTGTTTAGTCCTCTATCGTATGGACTTCTGTTCTGTTTTCTGACGTGCTTTTGGGTTCCTTTGACTCCTTCTGATTTGTTAACATTCTGTAAAATGTTTTGAGCATGCTGGTTGATGAAGTTAGTCATCTACTGGGCATAGTTGTGTGCTCATTCCCCTACTTTATCTAACATTGCAGATTGATCAGCGAGGGTCACTTTGCAGCTCTGGAGTTTAGTTCATTTTGTTATTTGTTTCGTTGAGACTTGTATCTGAATTTAAGCCTTTGGGCCTCTTTATTAGCTTCCGCTCCTGATATTAGTTTGGTGGGTTCTGTAATACTTTTGGGATGTTGCGACATCATTTTGATTATACTTTATTTAAGTATTATGTTTTGGGCCTTATTTGCTTATTTGCGTTTGAATATTAGAGCCTTGCGTTATTAAGTAATAATACGCGGCGTGTAATACCCCTAACTCCAAGGCCAGTGTTTGGGGGTGTTACATTTAGTGGTATCAGAGCTCTGGGTTCTAATCTGCTGGGATTTTAAGTTAGCCAGTCAGTCAGAAACGTCAGTGTTAGTGTCTGAGTCTAACTGCCTGCTGTTGGACTTTCAGAATGCCGCCAAGAAGAGCAACGAACCCTCCAGGAAATGTGGCTGATGCTGTTCAGCAGTTCATGACGCAGCTCATGCAGACCATGACTGCAGGGGGTGGTCCAGCTGGAGGAGGACCAGCGGGGGCGGATGCGGATGCAGGCAGAAATGTGAAGGCGCTTCAGGAGTTCATGAAGCTGAAGCCGCCGTTCGATGGGGCAGGAGACCCCCAGGAGGCCAGTCACTGGCTGTCAGAGGTGGAGGATTTGCTGCGTGTGATGGGCTCTGAGGAGGAGCAGAAGGTCGACTTTGCTACTTTCCTTTTTAAGGCCGAAGCCAAGGAGTGGTGGAGGTCAGTGATGGGGAGATTCCCACAGCCTTGGATGTGGGAGCAGTTCACTGGGGAGTTCAACAAGCAGTTCTACCCCGACGTTTATAAGGACCAGCGCATTCTCAAGTATAACCGACTACGCCAGGGTCGGGATATGAGTGTGGAGGAGTACGTCAGGAAGTTCATCAGCCTGTCGAAGTTTGCACCTGAGCCTGACGAGTATAGGACAGCCTGGAAGTTTGAGAGTGGCCTGAGGCCAGACATCCGTTCTGCTGTGACGCCTCTGCGTCACAAGACCTTCAGGGACGTTGCTGATGTCGCCCTGTTGGTAGAGGCCGACTTGAGAGGTCGCCAGTCCGGAGGGAAGGACCAGAAGAGGAAGCAGAGGTCCGACGAGAGCGATAGGAGGGATCAGTCTGCTTCTCAGAAGAAGCAGTCTACTGGAGACCGAGCTGGAGACCGCTCTGGGGACCGTTCTTGAGATAGAGGTGGTTCGTCTTCGTCAGCTCCTGCTCCGAAGTGCCAGGTCTGTGGCAAGTTTCACAGAGGACAGGACTGCTACAGGAAGTCTGGAGCCTACTTCAAGTGTGGATCCATGGGTCATAGGATAGCTGACTGCCCTCAGGCCGAGAGGAGCAGAGGTAGCTCTGGAGGTAGAGCTGGTGAGTCAGCTTCAGGGTCCAGAGATCGAGACCGGGCTGAGCAGAAGAAGCCCCAGGGCCAGGCCAGAGTGTACGCGATGGCTGGAGAGAGAGACCGATCGACTGACAGAGTTGTCACAGGTATTCTCCAGCTGTCTTCTCGTTCTGTTTTCTGCTTGTTTGACTCTGGAGCCACCCACTCTTTTATTTCTGCTGAGTTAGTGGGTGAGCTCGGTTTGCCTATTGTGCCTCTGGGTGTTGAGCTGTGTGTGCATAGTCCATTAGTTAGAGACTCTTCTATGCTTTTGAACTCTGTTTGTAAAGATAGTCCTGTGTTAGTCAGAGATAGGACTCTGTTTGCTAACCTCATCCCGATGGAGATGACTACTTTTGATGTGATTTTGGGCATGGATTGGCTTGCTGCGCACCATGCCCACATTGATTGTGCTGCTTCGAGAGTCACCTTTGAGGAGCCGGGTCAGCAACGTCTAGTTGTAGCAGGGAACGGACTCTCGTGCTCGCCACCAGTGATTTCAGCCATGCAGGCGTTTCGTTTCTTGAGGAAAGGATGCCAGGGATATCTGTGCTACATCCCTGAGGTTCGCAAGGATGCGAAGTTGGAGGACATTCCAGTAGTCAGAGACTTCCCAGATGTGTTCCAGGATGATGTACCTGGGCTTCCCCCTGTCAGAGAGGTGGAGTTCTCGATCGAGCTCGCACCTGAGACTAAGCCGATTTCTAAGGCCCCATACCGCATGGCGCCTGCTGAGCTTAAGGAGTTGAAGGTCCAGTTACAGGAGCTGCTGGATAAGGGCTTCATCCGCCCTAGTGTGTCGCCTTGGGGAGCGCCGGTGTTATTTGTTAAGAAGAAGGACGGTAGCATGTGTTTGTGCATTGACTACAGGGAGCTCAACAAGGTTACCATTAAGAATAGGTATCCTCTCCCGCGCATTGATGACTTGTTCGACCAGTTAGCAGGAGCTAAGGTGTTTTCATAGATCGATCTGAGGTCCGGTTATCATCAGCTGAGGATTAAGGCAGACGATGTGCCTAAGTCCGCCTTCAGGACTCGTTATGGACACTACGAGTTCCTAGTGATGCCATTCGGTCTGACGAATGCGCCTTCTGTATTTATGGACATGATGAACCGGGTGTTCAAGCCGTTTTTGGACCAGTTCGTTGTGGTGTTTATAGATGACATCTTGGTGTATTCCAAGAGTGCTGAGGAGCAGGAGCATTTGAGGACTGTTCTCCAGACTCTGAGGGAGAATGAGCTGTATGCGAAGTTGAAGAAGTGTGAGTTCTGGTTGGATTAGGTGGTATTCTTGGGACACGTTGTCTCCAAGGATGGTATCTCCGTGGATCCGGAGAAGATTAGGGCTATTACTGAGTGGGCCAGGCCTACTAATGTTGGAGAGATTCGTAGCTTCCTTAGATTAGCGGGCTACTATCGTAAGTTTGTGGAGGGCTTCTCCAAGCTAGTGATCCCTTTGACTCGTCTACTGCAGAAGGATGTGAAGTTCGAGTGGAGTGAGGCAAATGAGCTGTGCTTTCAGGAGCTGCAGAGGAGGTTGACATCTGCGCCGATTCTGACCCTTCCAGAGGGTAATGAGGGTCTTGAGGTTTTCTGTGATGCGTCCCATAAGGGACTTGGGTGTGTGTTGATGCAGCATGGGAAGGTAGTAGCATATGGCTCTCGTCAGTTGAAGCCATATGAGAAGAACTATCCGACCCACGACCTGGAGTTAGCTGCAGTTGTGTTTGCCTTGAAGATTTGGAGGCACTATCTGTACGGAGCAGCGTGCAAGGTGTGTACGGACCACAAGAGCCTTAAGTATCTGTTCACTCAGAAGGAGTTGAACTTGAGGCAGAGGAGGTGGCTGGAGTTGCTGCACGATTACGATCTGGAGATCCTCTACCATCCTGGTAGGGCGAATGTGGTTGCTGATGCGCTCAGTAGGAGGGGTCCGTGTGGGACCGTTTGTGCTTTGTCTGGTGTGCAGAGGTCTGCTCTCGAGTTACAGCGTATGGGCATCTGGGTTGTTCGTCCAGAGAGGTCTGGGATGTTGGTTGCGTTGCAGATTCAGCCTACCTTGATCGACCGGATCAAGGCCAGTCAGGAGCTCGACGTCGGTTTGTGTAAGATCAGAGAGAGTTTGTCTGCTGGTCAGGAGTCCGAGTTTAGAGTTTCAGAGGATGGTTGTCTGAGATTCAGAGACCGTGTCTGTGTGCTTGCAGATGACGCCTTGAGGTGGGAGATTATGCAGGAGGCTCATGGAGCTCCGTACTCGGTACACCCAGGAGGTGTGAAGATGTACCGGGACCTACGTGAGACATTCTGGTGGAGTAATATGAAGAGGGACATCTCCGACTTTGTATCCAGATGTAGGACCTGTCAGCAGGTCAAGGCAGAGCATCAGAGACCAGCTGGTTAGCTTCAGCCCCTTCCCGTTCCGGAGTGGAAGTGGGAGAGCGTCGGTATGGACTTCGTCATGGGACTGCCTAAGACTCCGAGGGGTTTTGATGCGGTTTGGGTCATTGTGGACCGGCTCACGAAGAGTGCCCACTTCTTGCCTGTCAGGAAGACTTTCAGTTTGCAGCGCTTGGCTCAGTTATATGTGGATGAGATAGTGCGTCTGCACGGAGTTCCGGCTTCTATTGTGTCTGATCGAGATCTGAGGTTCGTGTCCAGATTCTGGCAGAGTTTGCATCAGGCTATGGGGACGAAGTTGTCTTTCAGTTCAGCATACCATCCTCAGTCAGATGGTCAGACAGAGAGGACGAATCAGGTCCTTGAGGACATGCTCAGAGCATGTGTGTTGGACTTCGGGGGCAGCTGGGATCAGCACGTTGCATTGATTGAGTTCGCCTATAATAATAGTTTTCAGACCAGTATCGGGATGGCTCCGTTTGAGGCCTTGTATGGCAGGAGATGCAGGTCACCCATATGTTGGGACTGTAGACACCAAAAATTCTCACCCCATAAAGAAAATCCTAAAAATAAAATAAAATAAGAGGGTTGTCGCCTTTCTTTTTAAAACTCATTCATGTGCATACCAAAATGAAACTGTCACGTTATGACAAATTTTTTAAATCAATTTTCAAAGCATCCGTTTTCAAACCCGTCCCCTTTTGTTACTTACTTCCTTTACCATTTTATTTTTCATTTTATTTCATGTTAGTCGGTTCTATCTATTCGCTTATTTATTTGCCTTTTCGTTTTTATTTTGGGTTCATACTATTTTGTTACTTGTTTTTATCTCATTCCATTTCAATGATACTTTTATTTGTATTTTCTTTATTAATACTTGTATGTATTTTGTATTTACCATTATCGTTTAGAATTATTTTCATCATTTTATGTACATTTTCACTAGGATGTTCATTTTGTCGCTAATTCAACTGAACCCCCTCTCGTCACATTTTATCTTGATACTCCTTTTTTCTATCATATTTACTGTTATTCGTACATATTCGATTCAATTTCCATTTTAGGATATTCGCTTGTATTTTATTTCATCATACTAGTACTAATTCACTATTTCATGTACTCATTATCATGTCATTTCGTTTATTTTATACTTTATTACGTTTTGTATTCTTATTGTTATCTACATTCTATTACTTGTAACTCTTCAAAGGAAAACAGTTCATTAGATAAAACCATTTCGTTTTACTGTATATTTTCATTTAAAATAAATAACGTTTTTCAAAAGATTATCCAGTTTGAGGTAAAACTTTAGTATTATTTCTCTCACTTGTATATTGAGTTTTGAGATAGCATAATTGGTTAATGTATAATTGAGGAATGCTTTTTATTTCTACCTTCTTTTCGGTGCACCATGCCTGAGTTGGATCAAATTTGGATCCACTTACGGTAGCCCATATAAGAACACGACCCATTTTCGGTCCTCCCAGTCCAACGCCCAAACAAAAACCTAGCTCATATTAAAAGACCAGTAGCAGTCCTAATCATTCTCAGCTTATAAAACATCAACGCAAACCCTGAAAACGAGGAGGTAGCCGACACCAACCCCAAAAACAAATTCTCCTCTGTTCATACATACTCCTTCGTTCTTCTTCCCCACTGCCTACCGATCAATCTCTTCACCCTTTCTTCACAATTCCTTTGCACCCATACTGGCAACAAGGAACAATATGCTCTGCACTCTCCATTTCTTTCCTTCACGGTGATTTTGCAACCTACTGGCAGACAAAATATAACAGGAGCATACAACTCCGACCTTCTACAACTGCTTCACGTCGGTAATTTTGCAACCCCACGGAAAACACTAGTTGCTGCTCCTCCTCTACTCGGTCAACCTCAACCGTCTTCCTCTCATCTCCATTTTGAAAAATCCAACCGAGCCCACCGAAAAATCCATTTGAGTTGCTTCATGTTTGACTTGGCCTTCTCATGTTTAACAGCAGAGTAAATCGCATTTTGTTTTCTTCTACTAGAATCACTTTCGAACTCCTTCGATTTCCTCTTCATCTAGGTTTTGCTCCCACTTCTCTTTTGCCATACGAATCCGATGACAAAGGGGATGGTATAGTCTTGACGGCACCAAATTCCCGTTGGTGCTGGTGTCGGAGAAATCCCTCCCCCTTTCCTGCTCTTCCTGCTTCTGCGCCTCTCTACCCTTCTCTTCATTCTCTAGGCTTGCTCTTCTCTCTAATGTCGACTGACAAACAAGGAACATACAGCTCCCTCTTCAATCTCTCACTCACGGTAATTTTGCTACTCGAACTGGGGACAATGGAACATATTTGCTTCTGCATCTCTTTTATTCTCTTATTTTCGGAAATTTTGTAAACCCCTACCACCGAACAAGAAACAGGTATGCTCTGCGTCCTCCTTCATTCTTCTCTCGAGCCCATGCCTCTGTGGGTTTGAATAACCTGAACTGCTGCATTTTGGTGCTAATTCCCATTACTAGATGTATTTCAATATCCCTGTAAAAAGATTCAAAACCAAAATCATAACAGATTATGATTACTTTGTCGGTTTCTATCATGTCGAATACTTGTTTACGTGTTGTTTTACTCAGATACTCCTTTGATTTGCTTCTGCCTGGTCTTGATTTTTCATATGATGCGTATTGTGGCTGAGGTACTCCATTCTGAACTCGTTTGAGTCAATAGTCGAGGTGATGTTGAGTTCGAAGTAGATCTGGATTTTCGAATGCAGACAGGCTCGTCGATTTCACCACCGCTCTCAGGGTTCAACCGATAAGGCCTTCTTTATCCTGATGAGATGGCAATCTTTCAATTGTACAAATTTTAAGCTCCTTCCGGCCGTGGAGTTTCTTGCTCGAGGGACCATCAGCCTTCAGCCAGTTTGGTAGTATCTTTTCCACCTCTTTCATGTGAATGAAAATAATCGTGTGAAATAGAACTATTCTCAATCTTTGTTTAATGTCACTCTGAACTGAAAAGATGTTACACACGCACTGCTTGATTCTGGTGTTCGTTTAGTTCAATTGTCGAACATATGAAATCCCAGACCATTTATTTCGTTCGTGGTGTATTCGCTCCAAAATTATTCTTCTGTACATGATCTACTCTATGTTAATCGTGCTTAAATCTGACTTTACTTGCAGATTTCCCTGTTCTCTATGGATTATTGATTGACTGCTCATCTGATCTGGGTGGTTCCTGTTTTTTTACGGGCTCCATTCCTGTTGCTCAAAATCTCGAAAATATTTTGTGGTGATTAATGCGATTAGGTTTCAGCCAGGTCGTTGGTTTCTTTCAGTTTGTTATCACTGGCTTTAGGTTTCAAGACTCATTTAAGGCATCACAATGTCTCACTCGTTTGGTTTTGTCTGCTTCGATCTGTCTACAGATCCTGCTAAACCATGCTCTTCCTCTTACGTTGTATATCCTCAATCCAAGTTGGTTTTCTAATTCTACTCGTCCGATAGCATGTTTTCTGGTTTACAAATACACATTTTATTCTTTGTGTTTCTGCCTTGTACCCCGTACTACATGCTTGCAAAACTTGGTCGAATTTGTTGACTTAGGGGTTTGTGTCCTTCCTTTTGTTCAGAAATGATACTAATCACTTTTTTTTTACTACACATGTATATTTTTGGTTAATTCTTTGTCTCATGCATAGCGTACTAATTTGTTCTAACTTGATATCACTAATAATAGTTAGGGTATGGTTGTATATACTATTCATCCGCGCTTATTCCTGTTGCATGTTGATCCCATATAGTTAGACTATTTTAAACCTTGTTAATTCAATTTGGTCGAGTGTGCGTAGAAATATTAACTGCTCTATGACTCTAGACAAATGTAATAACGTTGTAAACTTGTTTTGATTCGCACTGGTGCTATAGACATAAAAAAAAAAAACAAAGTTGATTTGTCCAAGCTTTAATTACTTGTTGACCAGATTTTATTTGTTCTCATTGCATGTTTACTATCGCCACTCTCATTTCTTCAAACGCTCGTGGTTTAGTTGATCTATTTTTTTATTTTATGTTCATTGTCTTATAACTTGTTGGATTAGGGCCCATTTGGGTTGTCCAAGCCTCGGCCCAAATGTAGATTTGATTCGGGCCCACTCATTGTTAGCCAACCCGGACTAGAACCCCTAGAAAGCCCCCTAGGTCACCCATTTATTATGTTCAAGTCTTGGAAGGTACCCTACAACTAGCTTATTTCTGATTTGCTTTGTGGGGAACCATACCTTCCAAAACATTGAAGTTCTCTTATTAAGTCTTTGAAGGTACCCCACAGCTAGCTTATTTCTGATTTGCTTTGTGGGGGAACAATGCCTTCCAAACTTTTAAAGCCTATCCCAAATCATCCCTAATTTCATTAAAAAACTTTACCAAAAAAAAGAAGAGAATAAATTCAAATGCAAATACAAATTCAATTTCAATCTTGCTGAAACTTCAATTTGGCCAAAAACAAAAATCTGGCCCACACCGTAATCAGCCCAAATCAAAAGGCCACCCCAAGGCCCAATTCAAAAACCCATTTCAGCCCAAATCAAAAGGCCACCCCAAGGCCCAATTCAAAAACCCATTTCAGCCCAAATCAAAAGGCTACTCTCAGGCCTAATTCAAATCACACTTCAGCCCAGAATCAAAAGTCCACTTTAGCTTAAATCAAAAGCCGGCCCAATCAGGCCCAAAAGCTTAAACAAGGCCCAATTCGGCCCAAAACCCAAACAAGACCCCATTTGGCCCGAAAGCCCAATAAGGCCTAAATTGGCCCAAGAACCAGACCCAAATCGACCCAACAGCTTGGCCCGAACCTTGACCAATGCTCAATCCGGTCCAACTTTGACCCGGTCCAATTATGACCAACCTAAACTTTGACTTGGTCCAACCTTGACCATTTTGAACTTTGACTTTGACCTAACTTTGACCCGGTCCAACTTTGACCTTGACCCGAACCTTGACCTTGACTTGAACTTTGACCAACCCAAATTTTGACCTGACCTTCTTTTCCAAATTTAATTCAAATCCAAATCCAAATTCAATTCAGCTCCAAACTCATTCAAATCCAAATTCATTTCAATTCCAATTCAAATCAATATTCATTCCGGTTCAACTTCGATTCCAAATGCCTCGTAGACCCGAGCGTCTCACAGACTTTGTCATTCCAATGATTCGAATGTCTCACAGACCTGAGCGTCTCACAGACCCGAGCGTCTTACAGACCCAAGCGTCTCACAGACTTCGACATCTCAAGGTTTCAAACGTCTCACAGACCCAAGCGTCTCACAGACTAGCATCTCAAACCCGAAACTTCTCAAAACTCCAAACCCTTCCAAATTTCAAACACCTCAAATATCTTCAAACTCCACAAACATCAAAACTTCCGAATAACTTGAACTACGTAAGGTCTGATCTCAACAGGGAGTTGAGTACGTAGGCAACCTACACAGGGTGCGACCCCACATCAATCAAAATGCCATTTTTCACTCAGCCATCTCACCTCCAAACAACCTCGTATTGTCTCACAGACCCGAGCGTCTCACAGACCTTGACATCCCATATCTTCCACTACATGAACATTCCAAATGTCTCATAGACCCGAGCGTCTCACAGACTAATCTCTCAAACACTTCAAAAAACCTCAAAACTTCTAAATCCCAAATACCTGAACTACGTAAGGTCTGATCTCAACAGGGAGTTGAGTACGCAGGCAGCCCATTTAGGGTGCGACCCCATTCCAAATAAAAAAACCCTTTCCCCTTTCAAAGCTGGCTCTCATATCTCTCAAACCTTCTTCAGTTCCCACAAACTTCAAACCATTAGACTTCAAGTCTCGTCTATTCGCTCAATCTCAGACTTTCCCAGATCTTCATTTATACTCATCCGAATTCACCAATTGGCGCTAGCTTGACAGAAAAGCTCGCCATCCACTCTCTCTCTCTCTCCTCTCTCTCCTCATCCTAATCTTATCCTTGGCTTTTAAATGAATCTCTTTAATAAGGTTTTGAAAGAAGGCAATCCCGACAATTGGAGACCGAGGTTTCCTCGGGCACCAATCCAAGGTCGTGGTCGTTGCCACTTCCAAGGGGTGTAACCCAGTGCGAACCCACACAGAATCTCTAGTATGATCAGATAAGTCCTATCCATAGGCAACAAATCATCAGAGTCAATTAACGGTTCCTAGAACCCTTCTCCTCCCTTCCTAGTTCCTTAGGTCAAACTAGGTGGCGACTCTAGTCAATTTCCGCCCTTAGGGCATAAGTCTGCGTAGAGCCCATTGAGAGCGGGTGTAGTGCTCACTAGCATTCCCCTTACGCTTTCTGGGAAAGACGGACGATGTAGTAGGTATTTGAGGGATGCCAGATTAACGGGTTTTCACCCTCCACAGAATGGCAAATTTCTAGGATCTAGACTTCTTAGTTAGACCTTGTTTTAATAGACCCCCTCATACCGAAAAATCACCCTCCACAGAATGGCGACTCTGCTGGGGAAAACTTGAGTAAGTTTTTCTCGAACTCAAGGAAGACTGAACTCCATCCAAGATTGTCAGGATTTCCCCACTTCTTTCAAAACCTTCAAGAGATTCTTTTCAAAGCCTCTAGGATTATTCTACTCCACACTTTTGAGTGTGTGCCTGACGAGGACAGATAGGATTCGTTAGATCCTCAACAAACATTGCAACAATTGGGTTAATAATTAGCTCACAATTAGAAAGAGACACTTAGGTGTGAATGAAGCTAACTTCCCTTTAGGCTAATAAAAAACAATTTGGAATCACTAATCTCAAGATAAAACCCTTAGCAGATAGGTCGGTGCTAACTTCATTTGTTTCATTTACTGCTTTCATATTTATGTTACAATTGTGGGGTGCATGGGGTGGGTAGCTTAGGACATGCATTCCTCTGTGTCACCCGATTTACCCACGATGTCACGGGATCCCCAACCGGTCCACGGTTGATTCCCCATGAGCTAGGGTCACTTTATGAGTGAACAAACCCACGGGGCGGTAAGGTTTCTGACCGACGCCTTGAGCTCATGATCCAAAATTATCCTCCATTATCCGAGTCAAAGCCAGCATATAGTGAACTCTGAGCCTTCAGTGTCCAGCAACCTGGTCCGGTGTCTAAGACGGGTTTCATGGGCAGTTACCCCTTTGTATGCCGCCTGTCTGACCACCCTTCTATCTTACCTTGAAGATTGCATTGGCTCAGTTCTCCAAGTGTCCCTTGCACCACGGGTGTCTCTAAAGCCCGGTGTCACGCTATACGTCCATAGAGGATCCCGTATTTACCGGATACCCAAACATGGCACAACGTAGTCAGTGAATAATTTGGACTTTAGACACACCTGACCGTGCAGATGACGAGAGATCCGTTCCCATGCAGTACTTCCCCGAGTTTCCCGAAAAGTGAGCGTGTTGTCGGATCATCACTGGCCGTGGCGTATGTTTCCTAATCATCTCGGGTGTCCTGACCTTTCGAACTTAAGCACTCTGGACTTTCTTGATAACGTGCCCCATAAAGGCATAGCAGAGAAAAACCCCGAGAGATGATAGTGAAGGGACGATGGTTCCCCCGGTGAGACGGAATCATAATTGACCTGGAAAGTGATTATCCCAACATTAACACTTACAGCTCCACATCAAATATAGCCACGATTTACTATTTGCTATACATGTGTGCAAACCACTTTTTCAGATCAATCCGTTTTAAAATGTTCGGAATTCTCGTTTGCATGTCCCTAAAAGCTGTTTTATGAGCTCGTTTAATTTAAAGTTCCATAAAATATTTACTCATAAACGGGTTTTTCAAAATTTGTCAATTCTCCTTTAAAAGGTTTATTTCACTAAAATGCTATTTTCCGAAACAATTTTCAAAAATTTGATTTCGAAAAACCTACTTTCCACAAACGAATTTCAAACAACATTCTTCACCAACATGATTTTTTTAAAATGGTTTTCGAAAACAGTTTTCAAAATTGAATTTCACAAACGTATTTCAAAATAAATGATTCAGTCCCCATGTTATGACCCACTATTTTTGAAGTTCAACCCACCTTCAAGAGCAGTAGTCATTACTGTGGAGCGTTCTAGTCATTTCGTGTTTTCACAAAAGTGGTGGATTTTTACAGGAGATTCTGTGCTCGATCATTCATCTTTCCTTTCTCAAAAATATCATTTATTCCCCTTGTCAGAGCAAGTAGAGCAGCATGAAGGCCGACTACGCGAATCAGCCGAAAGCTAGAGATGCACCAACCCGCGGAGCTAGCCGAGCAACGTGAAGACCAACGTCAACCATTCGAACCAAAGATCAGAGGAGCACCAGTCCGAATCCAGCAACATGAAGACTATCAACAACCATTCACGTTCAGGAATGTCGGAAATCAGAAGAACACAAACCCGTGAAACAAATCGAAACACATGAAGACCGACCACATCCAAACAAACGTCGAGTCCAAGAATGTAAAGAATCAGAGGAACACCAACCCGTTTTGTTTGATCATAGTACCGCTTCACTACAAGCGCCCGAAGACGAGCGAACGGCCAATCAGGAGCCCACACATGAGTAAGCAGTCAGTCAGAAGCTCGAAAACAAAGCAAAAGAGTTCAGAAGAAGTTTAGCTCAAAACTCCCCTTTTAATGACTTTTTAGAGGTGACGATGTATAGGTTTCCCCTAGCATTCTTTTCTCTCTTGTCAGTTTCTGAATAGACTGCGTGTATAGGTTATGCACCCCCTTTGAATTTGTTTAGATCATTATATGTATAGGGTTCCCCGCTCCCTATTCTATTTGCGAATGACTGAGCATCAAAATTCCTACTGAGAAAATCCACCACTTCGAAAACACGTGTTTTCAAAAACTGTTTTTCTAAAAACTTGATTATTATTTTTTTTAGCACGTACGACTTACTTCTTCCCATTTTCGGTCATTTTACATTCATCATCATGCATGAATCACACCAATCTCAGAAAAATTGCATAATCACATGTTGCATTCCAACACATCACACACAAGCATTCATCCCATTTTTTCAAGCATGCTAACATTTGCATATGTCAGATTCTTCTTTCTATTGTGATGGTTATATTTGCAGGTGATCAACTGTCTTTATCTACGAGTGAAAGCATGATCTTCTGCGTGATGACAAGAACCAGGGATCTGAGCCTTTTCCCATTCAGCATACCATGTACATAGAGACCAACAACAACAAGAAAAACATACATGAAAAATAAAAATCCAAAAAAAAATCATACATCCAAAAATAAAAAAAAATCATACATCCAAAAATCCAAAAAAAAAATCATACATCCAAAAATCAAAAAAATCATACCTTCAAAAATCCCAAAAAAATGCAGTCAGTGTCATATCGTGGGACCACCATGCGGGAGTGCCACTCCCTAAAAGTCCAAAACTCAAGGAGTCAATCATCAACTGAATACCACTGAAACAACTTCTCTCACATAGACCATCTTCAGGGCTTACAATGACGGGATGAGCTTTATGGACCATCAACTGAAACCGACTCAAGCGAGACTAGGTGTAGTCTTACCACTCATGTATTGCATAAAAAAAAACATCCAGTCAAATTCCAAATGAGTCACTTTCATTCTCATCATTTCATGCATCCTATACATAGTAATTCCATATTACCACAACATATTGCATTGTAGATAGTTGCATTTGCATACTCCCATATCGAAATGATGTATTTGGTGAAAATCTTGATTGATTGTTTGAATAGAGTGCGTGAACCGCTAAACTCTCGACCCGTCAACGAACACAAGGGTCAAATCAAAATCAGCACCACAGACCAAGTGAGTAGTGTGCGAAGAGCAGTATTTTCTCTTGAATTTCAAATGAGGGTATTGGACCATCCACTGAGCGATGAGGGAAGATAGAGCGAGTTCATAGAGGTAAAACCACGAGCGGCATGTGCATTCCTTCAGCACATGGAGAGGCACAACTCGTAGTGAGATCGATGTCGATAAACGGGATACGAACTGTGATTCATGCAAAGATCCGAGAATAGTAAGAAAACAATCATTGACTAATGAGAATGACGAGGCACTTAGGAATAAAAATCTCCATAAAACCAAAAAGCCTTGACTGCCCTGTACATAATCCCTTAGTTAGCTCTGCTGAGCCTTTCACGATAAACCTTTTTCTGTGAACTCCACAACATGCTAACTCACATACACATACTTACTCACCCTTGCAATAGAGGATCTCAAAGGAACCAGAGCCATGGTCTCTCCCCCACCATCTTTCACAAAAACAACAAATGAAATGTTTGAAGATATCAGTGAGTCAATGCAACTCCAAAGCCAAACACCAACAAAGAACATCAAGACTGTTCAAGAAGATCGATGAGTCAACGCAACTCTAAAGCTGAAAGCCAAAATACAAAGCAGAGAATGCTTGGAAAAGTTGATGAGCCAAACGCAATTTCAATAACACGAAAATGAGAAGAAAGTTCAAATCGTACGCCAGGAGAGGCAAGAAGGAGAAATCCAAACCAAAAGGACCAATGATGTCCCGTAGAAACTGACACGGGTTATCAAAACCCGCCTAATCATTCCACCCATGGCAAAGGCGAAACATGTCCTCTATTGCACAAAAGCTCCACAATTCCTAAACAAATCCTCCAGTCCCATGTGACATACATCATACCCCTCAACCCCGTCATAACCCAATGAAAGACCTCTGACTCGTTAGTTGGTGAGCGTTAGCTGAAAGTATCAGATCTGAAACTGAATCATAAGCTTCGTGCTTGTTATCAACATGTCCCACCTCACAATACGGAGACTATGAGTGAATGAGTGCGACCTTACTTCACAAGGTCTTTAGAGTGCGAGTGACTCTTCGACTAAACCACCAAATCATAATCAGCCTACCCCATTGCAGGAGAGGAATTTGTGAGGAACGGAAAGTCCATAACCTCAAAAAGGAAATTCTCAAGAAAATACTGCTCTAAGCATCGAGAGTATCATCACACCGCTTTGCACACACAGCCAAACTCACTAGAGATTGACCCGTATCCCTCCATGAGAGGAAAATGATTCACGCCTTCCAATTCAACAATCATTCAAGATCGAATCGAAGATGTCTTATATTCGTAAACCTCATATTAATAGAGATAGGACCGTACCTTCTCTACAAAAACTGCATATGCATTTTGCATCGTATCTAGCATTTAATATTTGCATGCATCATAAGCACTCCATCATCAACATCTGATTGGTAAGAACTCTGCCTAGTCTCGTTGAGAGTCGACTTCAGTTGCTGCAGTTGAAGTAAAACTTCCTATCAAAAGAAATCAAGTTGAAGCCATTCCGGGCTATCTTTGAGCTACGTCGAATCATTATGAAGCCACCCGGGGCCATCCTCGAACTACATCGAAGCATTCAGAGCCATCCCAGGCTACCTTTGAGCTACATCAAACCAAAATAAGGCCATCCTAAGCCGTACGAAGACAATCTCGGAGCCATCCACTGTCATACTTGAGCCTCATCGACACCCCTCCCAAAGCCAAATTGGAGCCATACGGGAGCCATCCTCAGACATTGTGACCATCTTTAGAGCTACACAGGAGCCATCTCAACAGTTCGAGAACAATATAGGAGCCACCTAACATCCCTGTTAGAGCCATTTCATCACCAGGGTCTTGCCTACACAGTTTCGAACTATGTATGGTCTGATCTCAATACGAAATTGAGTACGTAGGCAGCCCACCCAGGGTGTGACCACCTCAAAGGAAAAATGCCCCTTTCTTCCTCGCTATCACCAAATAGAGCCATCTCGTAGCCCTTCCCGGAGCCATCCCGAGCTATCCTGGAGCCATCATGAGAGAACCCTGAAGTCATAACCGGGCCGAAGCCATCCATCCATGACCAAGAATTTATCTACCACATCAAAATACGTCAAACACAACACAGTCCACCAATCACATCAACCCACCATTCGACTCAAAATCTCAATCCAAATCGAAACCCACCAACCACCCCAGAGTCGTTGCTCATAATGGGGTCATGAATCATGTCGGAGCCCTCCGACCACAGTGGAGCCACCCGACCGCACCGGAGCCATCAACGTAATCCGGAGCCATCAGTCCATACCGGAGCCATCCCCACATGCCAAAGTCATCTCAAAATTTGAAACAACTCTGGAGCCGTCTGCTCACACAAAAACCTACATCCACAAACAGGGAGTTTAATTCAATTAATACATTGGTTAATCACCTCACATCACATATCATCTGCATATACCCATAAAATTTGCTCACTGTCTGACGCATCTTCACACCCGCTAGGCAGCTATTGCGCTACTAGTGCGGTCGCATTTCATTTTACACCCGCTAGACAGCTATTGCGCTACTAGTGCGGTCGAATTTTTCATTTTACACCTGCTAGACAGCTATTGCGCTACTAGTACGGTCGCCTTTCATTTTACACCTGCTAGACAGCTATTGCACTACTAGTACGGTCGCCTTTCATTTTACACCCGCTAGACAGCTATTGCGCTACTAGTGCGGTCGAATTTTTCGTTTTACACCTGCTAGACAGCTATTGCGCTACTAGTACAGTCGCCTTTCATTTTACACCTGCTAGACAGCTATTGCGCTACTAGTATGGTCGCCTTTCATTTTACACCCGCTAGACAGCTATTGCGCTACTAGTACGGTCGCCTTTCATTTTACACCCGCTAGACAGCTATTGCGCTACTAGTGCGGTCGAATTTTCGTTTTACACCTGCTAGACAGCTATTGCGCTACTAGTACGGTCGCCTTTCATTTTACACCTGCTAGACAGCTATTGCGCTACTAGTACGGTCGCCTTTCATTTTACACCCGCTAGACAGCTATTGCGCTACTAGTACGGTCGACTTTCATTTTACACCCACTAGACAGCTATTGCGCTACTAGTGCGGTCGAATTTTTCATTTTACACCTGCTAGACAGCTATTGCGCTACTAGTACGGTCGCCTTTCATTTTACACCCGCTAGACAGCTATTGCGCTACTAGTACGGTCGCCTTTCATTTTACACCCGCTAGGCAGCTATTACGCTACTAGTGTGGTCCCGCCGTTTTCCCTCGACTAGGCAGCTATTACGCTACTAGTGCGAGATCGTTCATTTCATAACCCGCTAGGCAGCTATTACACTACTAGTGCGGTCCCGCCGTTTTTCCTTCACTAGGCAGCTATTACGCTACTAGCGCAAGATCGTTTCACATCCACCTGCTAGGCAGCTATTACACTACTAGTACGGTACTCCATTAAAGTATTATAGGCTCGTCATAAGTCCTATAGCTAGATGTCAAGAGGTCTAGTTGAGACACTCCTAAGTCCTCGTACTTTCAATTGCATTATGGGCTCGTCATAAGTCCTATATCTAGATGTCAAGAGGTCTAGTTGAGGCTCGTCATAAGTCCTCGTGCACCCCAATCAATCTAATTGTTAGTATCATAGGCTCGTCATAAGTCCTATGACTGGATATCAAGAGGTCCAGCCGAGGCTCTCCTAAGTCCTCGTGCACTCCCAAACCAATCTAATTGTTAGCATTCTAGGCTCGTCATAAGCCCTAGGACTGGATGTCAAGAGGTCCAGTTGAGGCTCGTAATAAGTCCTCGTGCATCCAGCTAATCATGTCATTTCCCATCACGTTCATACATTATCTTCCTCGCGGTCCCATTCTAATGCACCACAAAGCCGTAGTAAGAATTTTTGGCGCCCTCTCAACCTTGATCCAATTCTGCAATGACTTGCAAAATTGAATCAAGGGGAGCCATCTGTAGACACCAAAAATTCTCACCCCATAAAGAAAATCCTAAAATAAAATAAAATAAGAGGGTTGTCGCCTTTCTTTTTAAAACTCATTCATGTGCATACCAAAATGAAACTGTCACGTTATGACAAATTTTTTAAATCAATTTTCAAAGCATCCGTTTTCAAACCCGTCCCCTTTTGTTACTTACTTCCTTTACCATTTTATTTTTCATTTTATTTCATGTAAGTCGGTTTCTATCTATTCGCTTATTTATTTGCCTTTTCGTTTTTATTTGGGTTCATACTTTTGTTACTTGTTTTTATCTCATTCCATTTCAATGATACTTTTATTTGTATTTTCTTTATTAATACTTGTATGTATTTTGTATTTACCATTATCGTTTAGAATTATTTTCATCATTTTATGTACATTTTCACTAGGATGTTCATTTTGTCGCTAATTCAACTGAACCCCCTCTCGTCACATTTTATCTTGATACTCCTTTTTTCTATCATATTTACTGTTATTCGTACATATTCGATTCAATTTCCATTTTAGGATATTCGCTTGTATTTTATTTCATCATACTAGTACTAATTCACTATTTCATGTACTCATTATCATGTCATTTCGTTTATTTTATACTTTATTACGTTTTGTATTCTTATTGTTATCTACATTCTATTACTTCGTAACTCTTCAAAGGAAAACAGTTCATTAGATAAAACCATTTCGTTTTACTGTATATTTTCATTTAAAATAAATAATGTTTTTCAAAAGATTATCCAGTTTGAGGTAAAACTTTAGTATTATTTCTCTCACTTGTATATTGAGTTTTGAGATAGCATAATTGGTTAATGTATAATTGAGGAATGCTTTTTATTTCTACCTTCTTTTCGGTGCACCATGCCTGAGTTGGATCAAATTTGGATCCACTTACGGTAGCCCATATAAGAACACGACCCATTTTCGGTCCTCCCAGTCCAACGCCCAAACAAAAACCTAGCTCATATTAAAAAACCAGTAGCAGTCCTAATCATTCTCAGCTTATAAAACATCAACGCAAACCCTGAAAACGAGGAGGTAGCCGACACCAATCCCAAAAACAAATTCTCCTCTGTTCATACATACTCCTTCGTTCTTCTTCCCCACTGCCTACCGATCAATCTCTTCACCCTCTTCTTCACAATTCGTTTGCACCCATACTGGCAACAAGGAACAATATGCTCTGCACTCCCCATTTCTTTCCTTCACGGGGATTTTGCAACCTACTGGCAGACAAAATATAACAGGAGCATACAACTCCGACCTTCTTCAACTGCTTCACGTCGGTAATTTTGCAACCCCACGGAAAACACTAGTTGCTGCTCCTCCTCTACTCGGTCAACCTCAACTGTCTTCCTCTCATCTCCATTTTGAAAAATCCAACCGAGCCCACCGAAAAATCCATTTGAGTGGCTTCATGTTTGACATGGCCTTCTCATGTTTAACAGCAGAGTAAATCGCATTTTGTTTTCTTCTACTGGAATCATTTTTGAACTCCTTCGATTTCCTCTTCATCTAGGTTTTGCTCCCACTTCTCTTTTGCCATACAATCCGATGACAAAGGGGATGGTATAGTCTTGACGGCACCGAATTCCCGTTGGTGCTGATGTCGGAGAAATCCCTCCCCCTTTCCTGCTCTTCCTGCTTCTGCGCCTCTCTACCCTTCTCTTCATTCTCTAGGCTTGCTCTTCTCTCTAATGTCGACTGACAAACAAGGAACATACATCTCCCTCTTCAATCTCTCACTCACGGTAATTTTGCTACTCGAACTGGGGACAATGGAACATATTTGCTTCTGCATCTCTTTTATTCTCTTATTTTCGATAATTTTGTAAACCCCTACCACCGAACAAGAAATAGGTATGCTCTGCGTCCTCCTTCATTCTTCTCTCGAGCCCATGCCTCTGTGGGTTTGAATAACCTGAACTGCTGCATTTTGGTGCTAATTCCCATTACTAGATGTATTTCAATATCCCTGTAAAAGGATTCAAAACCAAAATCGTAACAGATTATGATTACTTTATCGGTTTCTATCATGTCGAATACTTGTTTACGTGTTGTTTTACTCAGATACTCCTTTGATTTGCTTCTGCCTTGGTCTTGATTTTTCATATGATGCGCATTGTGGCTGAGGTACTCCATTCTGAACTCGTTTGAGTCAATAGTCGAGGTGATGTTGAGTTCGAAGTAGATCTGGGTTTTCGAATGCAGACAGGCTCGTCGATTTCACCACCGCTCTCAGGGTTCAACCGATAAGGCCTTCTTTATCCCGATGAGATGGCAATCTTTCAATTGTACAAGTTTTAAGCTCCTTCTGGCCGTGGAGTTTCTTGCTCAAGGGACCATCAGCCTTCAGCCAGTTTGGTAGTATTTTTCCACCTCTCTTCATGTGAATGAGAATAATCGTGCGAAATCGAACTATTCTTAATCTTTGTTTAATGTCACTCTGAACTGAAAAGATGTTACACACGCACTGCTTGATTCTGGTGTTCGTTTAGTTCAATTGTCGAACATATGAATTCCTAGACCATTTATTTCGTTCGCGGTGTATTCGCTCCAAAATTATTCTTCTGTACAGGATCTACTCTATGTTAATCTTGCTTAAATCTAACTTTACTTGCAGATTTCCCTGTTCTCTATGGATTATTGATTGATTGTTCATCTCATCTGGGTGGTTCCTGTTTTTTACGGGCTCCATTCTTGTTGCCCAAAATCTCGAAAATCTTTTGTGGTGATTGATGCGATTAGGTTTCAGTCAGGTCGTTGTTTTCTTTTCAGTTTGCTATCACTGGCTTTAGGTTTCATGACTCATTTAAGGCATCACAATGTCTCACTCGTTTGGTTTTGTCTGCTTCGATCTGTCTACTGATCCTGCTAAACCATGCTCTTCCTCTTACGTTGTATATCCTCAATCCAAGTTGGTTTTCTAATCCTACTAGTCCGATAGCATGTTTTCTGGTTTACAAATACACATTTTATTCTCTGTGTTTCTGCCTTGTACCCCGTACTGCTTGCTTGTGTAAAAGATATCTGTTAATATCCTCACGAATTGTTATGATCCTGTTTCTTTTTATATATATATTCTACCCACTTGTCTGATGATTTGAAATTGGTTCGAATATGCTGTAAGCGCGGCGTCAATAGGTAGGAATGGAAACAATGAGTAATTGAAGAAACAACTTCAGTCCTAACGTCTGTTGTCTAGAGCCGAAGTACCTGTCGGTAAAGAAAAATGAAAGGACAGATGATGATATCCACCAACTGAATAATGTAGTCTAATTCTATAGGTTAAGTTCAGTTATAAAAGTTGAACTGCGTGCGGTGTTGTTTTCATTCCATCTCATGTTGCCATCCACATCAATTGATTTGCTATGGTCATGATTCAACCTCTATGATTTTCCTTTATCATGTTGTATTATTCTAATTGATCACTGCTTGTCGTTATGATGGGGCGGGTCCGTTGGGCTGTTTTACCTTTCAGCTCAAGATAGCAATTATTTTGGTCTCTGCTTATCAGCTTGACTTGCTGTTTCACCATGAATGTTTACCTCATTTCTTTGTTCCGCATATACTCCCGTATTTCTTTTGTCATTACAATTTGTTAATTCATTGCTCTCTATATCTATTCTTTATTTAAGCCATAGAAAGCCCTCTAGGTCATCCATTTATTGTGTTCAAGTCCTGGAAGGTACCCTACAGCTAGCTCATTTCTGATTTGCTTTGTAGGGAGCCATACCTTCCGAACTTGGAGGATCTCTACTAAAGCCTTTGAAGGTACCCCACAGCTAGCTTATTTCTGATCTGCTTTGTGGGGAACAATACCTTCCACACTTTTAAAGCCTATCCCAAACCATCCCTAATTTCATTAAAAAAATTTACCCCAAAAAAAAAGAAAAAAAAAAGAGAGCCCAACTTGGCCCAAATTTGAAAAGCCCAATTTGGCTCAAATAAAAAAGACCAATCCGGTACCAAAATCAATAAGACCCATCTGGCCCAATTTTCAAAGATCCAAAACAAGACCTAAATTCGATCCAATTCCAAAGCCCATTTCAAAACCCAACACCAAGATCAATTTCAGGCCTAAAAATCAAATAAACCCAACATCCAAAAAAAAAGGCCCAAGGCCCAATCAGTCATAAAAGGCCAATTCAGTCCAACCGCAAACAAAAATAATTTTCAGCCACTTTCTAAGGCCTTACCCGGCCCAACTCCAATGTCCAAACCGGCCCACTTTTCAAAGTCCAATTTGAGGCCCATTCTAAAGCCCAATTTGAGCCTATTCTAAAGCCCAATTTGAGGCCCATTCTAAGCCCAATTCAAGGCCCATTTCAAAGCCTATCCCAAACCAGGCCCATCAGCTCAAAATTTGCCTACAACTTCAATTCATCCTAAGGAGGCTCCAAGGCCGAGTCCAAAAGGGAGGGAAGGGCAATACAAAACCGTCAGTCAAGGCAAAAGCATGACAACCAAGGCAGGCGAACGTAAGGCAAGGTCAAAATGAAGTCAAATCAAATGCCTGTTCATTCCAAAGGTCAAATCCGAATTCAATTCAAATTCAAATTCATTTCAATTCCAATTCAAATCAATATTCATTCAACCCTAATTCAACTTCAATTTCAATTCAATTCCATTTTCGCCCACATTCAAATGTCTCACAGACCCGAGCGTCTCACAGACTTTGTTATTCTAATGATTCGAATATCTCACAGACCAGAGCATCTCATAGACCCGAGTGTCTCACAAATCCGAGCGTCTCATAGATTTCGACATCTTAAGATTTCAAACGTCTCATAGACCCGAGCGTCTCACAGACTATAACATCCCACACATCAAACATCAAAATTCCAAAATCCTAAACCCTGAACTACGTAAGGTCTGATCTCAACATGGAGTTGAGTACGTAGGCAACCCACACAGGGTGCGACCCCACACCAATCAAAATACCCTTTTGCATTCAGCCATCTCACCTTCAAATAATCCCGGGCACTCCCAACTCTCGATTACCCTCGCAAAACTCCTAAAATCCCAAAACTCTGAACTACGTAAGGTCTGATCTCAATACGGAATTGAGTACGTAGGCAACCCACACAGGGTGCGACCCCATTCCAAACAAAAACCCTTTTTCCCCATCTAAGGTGACTCACATATCTCTCAAGACACTCAAACCTCTTTCGGCTGCCACAAACTTCAAACCATCAGACTCTATATCTTGTTTATTCACTCAACCCCCGGTTTTCCCAAACCTTTATTCTAGACTCATTCGAATTCATCAGTTTTTCTTCTCGGCGCTGGCTTGGCAGAAAAGCTCGCCTCACCCACTCGTTTTCTTTCCTCCTTTTCTAATCCTATCCTTGGCTTCGAAATGAATCTCTTTAATAAGGTTTTGAAAGAGGGCAATCCTGACAATTGGAGACCGAGGTTTCCTCGGGCACCAATCCGAAGTCGTGGTCGTTGCCACTTCCAAGGGGTGTAACCCAGTGCGAACCCACATGGAATCTCTGCAAATGACCGGATAAGTCCTATCCATAGGCAACAAATTCAGAGTCAACCAACGGTTCTTAGAACCCTTCATCCCTTCCTTCCTAGTATCTTAGGTCAAACTAGGTGGCGACTCTAGTCAATTTCCGCCCTTAGGGCATAAGTCCGTGTGGAGCCCATCGAGAGCGGGTGTAGTGCACACTTGCACTCCCCTTTATGCTTTCTGGGAAAGACGGACGATTTAGTAGGTATTTGAGGGTGCCATGAATAACGGGTTTTCACCCTCCACAGAATGGCATTTTCTAGGATCTCGACTTTTCAGTCAGACCATATTGGCATAGACCCCCCTCATACCGAAAAATCACCCTCCACACAACCATATTTATTCAAGGTGGGTGAAATAGCTTTGTTTTTTACTGCACATTACTCATGTTTTTGGTGAGTTGCATATGATACGCAACAAACGTTGAATTTACTCCAGCAGCAAATGTTGAAAAGAAGCATGCAACTTGTCCCTTCCAGTACTATAAATAGGTGCAGAAGAGAAGGTATTTTGCATCATCAGATGACATGCATAAGAGCATCCAAGTGCAAGTATTCTTAGCTTGCAAAGTATAATACAAGAGAACTGCACAAGTGTGCAAAGAGAGTAAGAAGAGAAGAAAAACAAAGAGGAAAAAGAAAGAGTTTATAGCATTTTTTTCTAATTCTTGTTTATTCCCTTTTTGTTATTTCCATGAAATTATGAGAGCTAGAGCCTTTGATATTTATTCGAAGAAGATTCCTATTGTAATCCCATTATTATTATTATAGTGGAAGGTTTGGATCGTTGTTTTTGATCCCGAGTTTTTACCCTTTACATTAAGGGGTTTTCCTCGTAAAATATCGTGTCTCATCTCCATAAAATTTTTTGGGCCTCTTTTGTTTATTTTTCTTGTCTCCATCTCATACCGTATTTTTCCCAACAGGTAAGGCATGATGTTTGCCAGAAAAGCCGGTATAACAAAATTTTGTGCTTTGTGTCTAGTCTAAAGGTAACTTATTCATATTTAGAACCCTGCTAGTAATAGCCATAGAATGGTGACCAAGATGTTGGTGCAAAGTAAAATGGAGGTCTTTCGTCCAAGAAGAAGATTTGTTGAACTAGCACTGGGCAAAATATAGAAGGAATAATATACCCAATCGCTAACCATACTTGAAGAAGTTCCCTTCTTGCGTGTAGGTCCTTAAATCAAAATGATTTGCATAGAACTCAAAATTAGCATTATTGTCTTGACAAAACTATCACATATGAATAAAATGCTTATTAAAAGTCGGAGTGTGATACATAACAGATCAGATGGTGAGGAATATAACCTGAACCCTAATGAGATACAGGCAATGTAGATCAATCCTCTTGGGTGACAGTACTAGGACCTGAGTAGTCATTAGCATTGAGAATAAGTTTAGAAAAATTCTTTGTAAAGTGATGAGTGGCTGCAGCCACTCCAAGGCACCAAACCTTCCTATAACATTAGCAGAAAAGGAACGGGGTGGATTAGGCTTATAGGTTTGTTTAAACCTTTGATAGTAGACTATAGCTACATGCCCTTTTTTTGGCATATGTGGTAGATAGGTCATGTATTTGGTTGTCCATTAAAATAGGTTGTACTTAGGGCTTTTTATACGATTTGGTTAATTTAGTTATAACTGCAAATTGAGTTTTTTTTTTCAAATTTTAAACTCTTTTTTATAATTCTAGTCATTCGGTTAACAATATTTTAGCTTCACTTCACTTATAGAAAAAATATATTTCAGATATAGATTCTAATTAAAATATATAGATATTAATTAAAATCATAATTTTTCTTTCTAAATTTTTTGGTTAATCGAAATTAATTTGGTTCGATTCGATTTTTGGTTATTAATTGAAAAATAATTCAGCATTCGGTTAATTCAGTTGTTGAACTGAACTTCAGTTAATTTGGTCATAACTGAATAACTAAGAACCAGTTTTAAATTTGGAGCTGAATCGTTTTGAAGTTCAACTGATAAGCTTTTGTTGTCTTGCTATCATCAAAGACAATGTGTAAGCACTAAATGGGAAAAGGGAACACTGAGCTTGAAGAAGACTGTCGTTGTGTAATTCATTAGGCTTCTTTGAACAAGTACATTTTTGTTTTTCATCATCAAAAGAATTGGGGCACCAAGCTCACATATGGATACCGAACAAAGGTCATTACACTATTGATTCTCCATGTTAAATAGGTACATTGAAAAATTATGGGAAGTAGTTTGAGTACATCTACAGAGGAGCACATGAGGAGGGATGCTAGGGAAATGTCGGTGTTGGTTCAAGTGCGAGATATACACAAAAGCATATCTCTAAACTTCCTCGTCCATGAAAGGCTGAGGACACATTTGCTAAACGAGGTAAGCGACATACTCTGTTGGTTCATGATTCTTGGATGAATCATTCTGCTTTCTCTGCTCAAGACAAAACCAAAGAGGGGACTGAAACTTGTAGGAAATTATAAGGGTACTTTAGTAATTAAACGCTCAAAGGCTATTTTGGTAATTAGCCATATGGGCAAGTTACATTTTGGTTGTGTAGAAATACCAAAAAATGCCTAATAAAAGGTGTCTTTATGTGAAGGTATTAGTAGAGTTGCGACTCTATGGGAAAGACATCACTAAAGGGATATGTCTTTCCATACTAATATGACTCTTCATATAAAGGAATGTCTTATAATGAAGGGATGCATCTTTTGGAAGGTATCTTTATGGAAAGACACTATTTGGGATGTGTCTCTCCATAAACAACACTTCCAACACCTATAAATACCTACCCTTGTGATCATTTTTCGATACGTTTTTCCGTTGAATGATCTCTATATTTCCAGAACAAATTCTCTCAAAACTACGTTTATATTAACCCTGTTCGTTGGAGGCATTTACTTTGTGAATAACATTGAATCGGGGTTTTCGTTTCAATACCGGGATACCGTTGATCAAGGAAGAAGATCTATCTCCATTTAGAAGATCAGATCTGAGAAGCCTTCCTACAGAAGAGGAACAGGTGTTCTTTCGTTTCCACTGCAGCCCCGCATAACACATAATAGCACCTTCCCAAAACTATCATGTCCCGCTCCAATAGGACATCTCTTGCATTGAGTCTCCCAAACACTAGGAACCACATCAGTAGCTCTATTCTCGGCGGCGCAACTCCTTTCCAAACCAGATTAAAGTTGAATAGGCTCTCGATATGAGCATTAGTGGGTGACAGAATACGGGCCATTTCTCTCTCATTCATGTTCCAGATCGATTACCTCTCCATACCAGCTTGTCCTCACCTCCTATTATTGGGCTCAATCTCTCCACAATCGAATAGAATGCATCGAGCTCAGTTCTTTCTCTACGGGTTAGTCGCCTGGACCATGTGAAGCTCCAAGCCCACTGGTCACCATCCCACAACCCACACTCAGCTATGTTATAGTTTTTTTATGAGCTGATCAGAAATAGTCCCGGGAACCTCTCTTTCAGTGGCTTGTCTCCAATCCATTGCTCATGCCATAATGAAGTCTTCTCTCCGCTACCTATTACAATGATAGCTCGTTCCTCAAAAGTTCTTTGTAGCTGCTGAGAGTTTCCAATTGCCTTGATCATCGAAACCCAAACTCCTGGCGCTTTCCTAATGTTCCAGCATTCATCATTTAAGCTGACCACATTTTTGCCTTATAGATTGAATGAACTGCCTTCTTCCATAGTACAGAATCCTTACTGCGGAACTTCCACCACCACTTTGCTAGAAGACATAGATTTTTTGAATGAAGATCCCCAATTCCTAGACCACCCAGTTCTTTTGGTTTGCACAATGTCTTCCATGCGACTGGAGGAGCTAATTTTCCCGCTGGTTTTGCCCAAAAAAATCTCCTTTGGAGCCTTATAATTTTCTTCTGAACCCCAACAGGAATTGAGAAAAGGCTTGCGTAGTACAGAGGCACAGAGTTAAGGACTGATTTCACTAGCACCAGTCTACCTGCTTTGGATAAGCTACTAGCCTTCCACCTAGCTAGCTTTGCTTCAATTTTTTGTAGAACTGGTTTCCAGGTCACCTCCTTTCTAGGACTTGCCCCGAGTGGACAGCCAAGGTATTGAGTTGGTAGCATTTGAATTTTACATCCCAAAGTTCTCTCAATCAGCCTTTCTTCTTCTTCAGACACATTGATACAAAATGCCGCCGACTTGTCCCAATTGATCTCATGTCATACCCGATGCAGATCCCACGAAATCGATCGCATTGAACTGCTTTCTTTATCATCCAGTTCAGCCCTTCAACAGCAATAATAAAAAGGAGAGGAGAAATGGGGTCTCCTTGCCTCAGTCCCCGCCTAGCTTTAAACGGAGCCGTTGGAGAGCCGTTGATAATAACAGAAACATGCACTGATTCTACACATTCTTTCACCCACATATGGAATTTCTGGCCTAGCCCCACTTTGTTCAGCATAGCATCTAAAAAGCTCCAAGATAAACAATCATAAGCTTTTCTGAAGTCCAATTTCAGTAGCACACCCTTCTGATTTTTTCTCTTCAGCCATGACACCACTTCATTGGCCAAGAATGGCCCCTCCAAAATATAACGTCCCCCTAAGAAAGCAGATTGTGATTCACCAATTAACTTTGGCAAGACCTCGCTGAGTCTGCTGGCCAGAATCTTCGAGATAATCTTGTATACACATCCAACCATACTAATAGGTCTAAAATCACCCAGGCTGATCGCCTCAGGCTTCTTTGGAATAAGGGTAACCCATGTGGTGTTTAATCCCCTTTCTAACTTCCCTGATATGAAGAACTTACGCACATCACTGGAAAAATCTGCACCAATACAGTTCCACATTTCTTTGATAAATTTCAGATTGTAACCGTCAAAGCCCGGCGATTTGGATCCATCACATGCCCAAACCGTTCTCCTTATTTCCAATAGTGACGGAGTTTTTTCCATTCTGTGTCTTTCCTCCAAGGATATTTGCGCATTAGTGCCAGACGGGGGGGCACAGCCCTGGTTCAGATCGACTATCATATATGCTCTTGAAATATTTCAGAATCTCCTCCTTGATAGCCTGTGGTTCATGGATAATCTGTCCGTTCACTTCGATCATCGATATATGCTTTTTCTTACGGTTGATGGTGGCTCTCCTTTGGAAATAAGCGGTGTTTCTGTCTAGCTGCTTAAATATATTATCCCTTGACTGTTGCCGCCAGTAGATTTCTTGATTACGAGTTGCCAAATCAAGTCGGGAGAGTATAGCAGTTCTTCTAACCTCCTGTTGGTCACACCAGCCCATGGTCTCTGCTTGGTTATCGAGGTCTCTCAGTTGTTTTGACAGCTTATGAATTGACTGGTTTAAATCTCCAAATACCTCCTTATTCCAAGTTTTGAGCGCAGCTTTCAGCTTCTTTAATTTTTGCTGAGCTGAAGCGGGGCCTAGTTTTCTCCATTCTTTAGCAACAAACTGTTTGAACTGAGGGTGCTCCAGCCACACATCCTGAGTGCGAAACGGTTTAGGTCCCCAATTGTTGTTTTCTACCTGCACCATTAACATTCGATGATCTGAGGTTCTCCACTCTCCTGATCTCAGACGGATGTCCTTGAAGGATGCCAACCACTCCGTTGAAGCCAAAACTCTGTCAATCCTACTAAAACAGGACGCTCTACAGCCTCGCCATGTGTATTTAGCATCAGATAGCGGAATCTCAATCAACTCCATATTGTTAATCCATCTGTTGAAGAATCTGCTCCCATTTGAAGATTGCTCTGCATCCGAAAACCTTCTACCCATTCGATCCTGCGGGTTCCTGATTTCATTGAAATCTCCGAGGATTATAAAAGGCAACGAGTTACTCTGTCTCACAGATAGGATTTCCTCTAGCACTGTTCTTCTATCACTTTCGTTACATGGCGCATAGACAAAACAGATTCTGCTCATAAGATCAAATTCCACAACCCGCACTTGTAGTAGTAACCATCTGTCCCCTTTTGTAATATTCTCTATCTCAAATTGTGACTCATCCCATATCACCAGCAGGCCGCCAGCTCTACCTTGAGCGCAGATTTCCTCCCAGCCGAAATTCCTTCTACCTCCCCAGAATTTGTAGACTTGATTTGCAGCAGATTTACTGTGTTGAGTCTCTACTAGCCCTATTAGGCCTATATTATTTGCCCTCAATTCCTGCCTTAGGATTTTATCTTTTCCTGGTGGGCAAAATGGTGGGGAATAGCTATTGTATTCCCTGCACAACATTCTGAAAACATCCCTTATGATTCACTAACCTTATGGCTGGGAAAAGTTATGAAACAACAAACTCGTAAGGTGTGGAGAAGTACTTTCTTCTATGCAGTGTGGTACATATGGAAGACGAGGAATGACGTGATATTTAATGATGGTGTGTTCAGCCCTGAAAAGGTGGCAGTGCAGATTAAAAAAAGAGATCTGGGACTGGACTAAAACTTGGTGGAAAGAGCTGCCAATGGATTGTATTACATTTAGCTCTATGTCTGATCTGTTTTCAGTGCTCAACCACCTTGATTAAGCTGTTGCAGCCTGGTAAATTTTTCTAGCCTTCGTCGAGGCTGATAGACCCAAAATTTGGGTTCTGCAGTCAAGCGCCCACATGAAGCAACTGCATTAGGACTTTTTAATACCCAGGGAAGTGTATTGTCATGTGCAGACCACTGCTGTTTTGTTTAGTTAATTATTCTGTAGTATGTCAATTAGGTGTGTAATAGTGGACAGGGTATTGTTTTTTTCTGTAGGTTGTATTGTTTTAATTTGAATAAATTACTCAGAACCCCCTTGAGGATTTGGGATATTACAGTTAACCCCCTTGTGTTTATCATAATTATTGGTAACCACCTCAAGGTTAAGATATCTTTGACTACGAGCCCCCGAACTATAACTTTGTGATAAAAAAAAGTTAGCTATGTGTTGACCTATCAGCTTAATCACATTAATAATGTCAGGCTGGACAATAAAACTGCTTAATCAACATCGTCTAACTGTCTCTCATCCCACTTTAGATGCATTTTCAAGGAAGGGTTGACATTTTTGGGAAAATAACAATGCAGATTAAGTAGTGTTTTTTGTCCAGTATGACCTTATTAATATGATTAATCTGATAGGTTAACACGGAGTTAACTTCCTGATAACAGAGTTATAGTTCGGGGGCTCGTAGTCAAAGATACCTTAACCTCAAGGTGATTACCAGTAATTATGATAAACACAAGGGGGTTAACTGTAATATCATAAATCCTCAAGGGGGTTATGAGTAATTTACTCTTTTAATTTTGTACTTAGACTTGGATTGGTGGTGGGGTACTCTTTTTCCTTCTTAAGTTTTTTCCCACTGGATTTTACTTAGGGAGGTTTTAATGAGACCCAAATTTTTAACCGCATCCACATGTACACTTTTTGCTCTAATGAAAGTTTGATACCCAATTATCAAAAAAAAATTTAGAAGATCAAGTTGTTATCAAATTCTCTTCTACAAGTAAGAATTTCCTTCAAAACTAAACGAATTTCATTGTTGTTTGTTTGTATCTCGAGAATGAGGTGTGTACTACTTATTCTAAAGATATATAGTTGATTATTTTCTAATTATTTACCTTATATGGATAAGTTGTTGTATGGTATGGTAGATCTCCTTCAGTTTGATGGCGAAACATATAATGAGCTTGGAACCCGGGGAAGCAGGGACGGAGAGCCCATTTTGAGAGTACATTACTTTTATGACAAGAGTGGTTTCTACATCTTTAAATATGCTAGGCAATGCTTATAGCAGAGTGTAAAAGGTGAAACACAACTAACTATCATCATGATATAATTATATTTGTATTAATACTGAGAAATGTATGTATTACAGTCTTGACAAACCATATCGAAGTACATCGAAGGGAAGATAAAAAGAACACATAAACAGAAGAGGCATGGGGAGGAAAAAGATGAACTAGGTGACCCTGATTATATGTTAAGAAGGATGATGATGTTGACTTACGTGGACGGGTGTCGAAGCATTCGAGTATGTCAATGGAGCAAATTTTGGATTTGATTCTGAGTTTGCAGATCATGGGACATGAGACATCGTTGGTAGCCATTGCACTCTCTATCTACTTCTTACAGGATTGTCTACTTGCTCTTAAGCAATTAATGGTAACTAATTACTAGCATGATCCATTCTTTTTCGCCCTAGCCATATGAAGGAAAAAGGGGACAGAGCATTGACATTGGAGGATTATAAGAAGATGGAACCCAATGTTTAAGTTATTAATTCTTTTTGAGAATTAAATATTTTGGTAATATGCTTATTTATAACTAGCTAGTTTAAACAAAGTTTAGCAGCTTGGTTGGTAGTAATAGAATTGAAGAAATTGCTTATTACAAACAATCATAGGTTTGCAAAAAAGAAAAAAAAACTGGCTTTAAAACTGCGGGTATTATATTTGTTTCGATGATAAATGAAACGCTGAGGTTAAGAAATGTGGTGAGGTTCCTGCACCGGAATGCTATCCCTCATGTCCAATACCAAGGGTATGTATGACATTCCGAGTGGATGGAATGTGCTTCCCACCGGACCGGTGATCTAATTGAGATTAGTATATTGAGATGTTTTTTCTTCGGCCTATTGTTTTGGGCCTTGTCTACTCTTGTCCATTATTTTTTTCCTAGTCTTGGGTTCTAAACTCTCTTTGGTTCCGTCTAATGAGTAGAAAGCACAATTGTCTCCTAGTAACAAAATTGATTTTCTTTTCACTCTTAGTTTGTATTCAGAGCGCAAGTTCCCTCAGTGCCTTTCTCATCTCTTCAATGAAAAATTGGTTGTTTCCTTTCTTCCGTATTCTTGTTATTCTCGGTAGATTGTAGCCAGATCCAGTCTTTAGATTTTTTATGATATCAGAGCCGACGTTTTTCAGCTATAATTGAGAATCTTGATAGTTTTCATCAATTATGACTTCGAATTCAAGAAACATCAAAGAATTGTTGGAATCAATCGTCACTGGGAAAGGATAGGAGAATACTATAGAGATGTCCGATCCTTTATATGTTGCAACCTCAGATCATCTACGGAAGATCATTACGGAGAAATTTGAGGGACAAGGCACTTGGAAGTGCACCGTGCTTATTTCACTGATGACAACGAATAAGGTCGGTCTAGTGGACGACACAGTCATGAAACCTACAAAGGATGAGAATTGAGCAACAACATGGAACATATGTGATAGTCCTGTTAAGCTTGGCTCTTGAACACTTTAGAGAAAGACGTTTGTGACGGAATAGTTTGTCTGGCAACAACTAAGGAGATGTGGGATAGTTACTCGTAAGGTTCAATCATATTGATGGAATCGAGCGATTTAACCTGAAATAGGAGCTTGCGGATCTAAAACAAGGTAAATGACAGTGTGAATCTATATTTTGTGAAATGGAAGAAGATTGATAAATGGTGAAATAATGTAATTATAAGATCTTTATTTACCTTCATTTCATGCAGCTATTAACCTATTTCACCACTTTATGAAGGATTTCGTTAATATAAGTGAACTTATATAATTTTGGTTATAAATAGGTAAAATCTCACTTGAGCAATGATTTTGGAGAATCTCAAGACATTGTGGCCAAGCTTAATTGTCAAGAGGAGTATGTCAAAGACAATGGGTCAAATGGGGATGATTTCAGTGCAAAAATATTGTTTCTGGTGAAGACCTATCTAGAGGACCGCCCCTGTAGGGCGGTCGAAAGCTGAAGTTTTGCTTCTGGTCCGGACCACCCCAACTGACCACCCCTGTGGGGTGGTCGGGGTTAAGTGCGCTCACGAGTTTTCTTTCTGGTCTGGACCGCCCTAGGCCGACCGCCCTTGTGGGGCGGTCAGAACGGGATTTTGCCCATATTTCGATTTTAAAAAACGGGAAACTTGGACACACTTACTTATTCTACATTCCACACCCTCACACTTACTCATTCAATGACTTCTCCTTACTCTTTTCTAGTTTTTCTCTCCTTTATGTTTGAGTAGATTTCATTGTACTTTGGGATGGGTCTTTGACCCTAAACCCTTGAATATGCTTGTGAATCTCATTATGCCTTAATATAGTTGTTTCTCTCTTGACAATCATTCAATTCTCTTAAATTGATCTCTTAATTGCATTTGTGGTTAACCCTTTCTACAATTTGGTTTTGAGTTAGGGTTTGTGACCAAATTGAGAGAGAACCCTTAATAGACCTCTAGGGTTAGTAGGTTTAATTCGGAATTTTATCTAGAACTTGCTAATGCTATCTAGTGAGTTTAACCTTAATTGGTTTTGAAGGCTAAAATTAACTAGATAAGATTTAGCCCATCGTTGGTTTAGAGGGTTAGTACTCTTGTTCCAAAAGATAACTATGGTGTAAAAGAATTGCAAGTATATTTAGGAGGCTTAAGTGATTGCCAAAGTCCCAAATTACTCCTCCATCTAATCCAACAAACTTCCACTTTTAGTTTTATTGTTTGTTAGTTCCATTGTCCAGCCTACACAATAAAGCTTGTTGTCGGCTAAACCCCCATTTATAGTTTCTGTTTCACTAACTAGATTACCGAGACTAGGTTGATTGAGCCAATTTTCTTGTGTATACGACACTTGTGGTACTTCATCGATTATGTGCACTAGCCTATTCCTTGCATTTATTTATATACTTTGCTATATATTTTTTGCCCAACAAAGACTTGGGAAGAATTAGGCTTCGTAATCTATTATTCATCTAGAAAATGTTGTCACTGTGGACAATCTAAAAAGATGAAGAAAATGCTTGAAGAAGACACGCTCTTATATTTTCTAATGGAACTGAATGAAGATTTTGTTAATGTAAGAGGCAGCATCTTGATGATGAACCCTGTAGGATCGGATGGCTAAATCAAACCAACTCGAGGTGTTAGTATGTGAGATGGTTTGACCTAATCGAACTGAGGATGGAACTGTACTAAGGATGCGGAAGCAGTCGGTCGAACTCAAGCATATACACATTCTAAGTTATTTTATTTATTTGTAAAACAAAACAACTTACACTGCCCACTAAGTAGAAAGGATCTACTCAGTGGAACTCACTCACGCACCCTACACATTATCTGATCAGCTCTTTGATAAGTGTAGTGAGCCTAGGAACACCCTAGATTGAGTCTATCAATAATGTACAAACTATATTAACTAAAAATGATAGAAAAACTCTTGTTCCTGGTGACTTTTCTCTAACATAGGAAGTATTGGGGCGGAAAAGCACAAATACAACTGAGAATTCTATCTCTTTATATAGCAAAGCCTATAGAGCCGGTGAGGGAGTCTATTTCTGAAATTTGTGCTTCTGAATGTTGTAGTTACTTGTAGTTGCTTAAAAGTTGGTCCTAACTTCTTTGTGAACGTTGATAAGCCTTGACCCTTAATTTTCGGACAATTACCAAGCCATTGGACGACTTGGCAACGTTCAATGATGATTCTCACGTGTGATGTACCTGACTGACTCTGTCAGTTCCGAAATTTTAGGATCTCAATGTCCATATTGCTATGTTTTCGGATTTAACACGTTGCTCACTTGACTGAGCTTACTAAAGCCAATATTTACGGACAAAGGGAGTAAACATTGCTCCTTAATTTTCATAACTGATTGACAGACTCTCTCGAACTATCAGAAAGTCAAGGCTTCAAATTTTACTCACATTTGCATGAATTTCGATCCAAGGCTGATGATTGATGACTTTTGTGGTTTAGTGAACATTGCTCCTTAAATTTCTCAACTGATGGATGAACCCACACGGATGGACTTACTCGATCTTTTAGTAAAGACGAAGACTGGTTCGACTAAGGACTCACTTGATCTTTCAGCAGGGACGGACACTTCTCTTGTTGATTGACTTGTTCAATTGTAGGACTATCTCAGCAACATCTTCATACTCCAACATACATTCTTGGTTAATTTCTGATTAATTTGTGAAGGGGAAGATCTTTTCACACTGGAAGTAGATAGGTGGCATATTCTTGTACTTCAGTCGAAGTCTCGAAGT